>JACJUY010000334.1:53254-63813 GCA_014220935.1 Platorchestia sp. MABIK
CTAATAGTATAATCCCTTTTAGGGAAAGAAGTGAAGATAAAAAATATGAAAAATGAATAAATGGTAAACGATTAAGGCTGAAAAAAAACGTGTTTGTTGCCAACCGTGACCACCTGGCGTACATGCCGGCAAGACAACCGTTTCACGTCACAGTCTCAGGGGAGAGTAGAAGAAAGAAGTGCAAAAATGAAATGAGGCTCTGTTTCATCTTCATATTTAACAAGGATGGGATTCTTGCTCAGTTTATTATGAGCTGTGATTTAGACTGTGAGTTTTCTGAAAACAGTTGCTTGTTCAGCTGCTCACTCTGATGGTTGCCAACTCCCGTCATGATTTCCAAATATTTACGTTTTAGCTTTGAAGGGTGCATGCAGTTCGGTGCTTAGGAGACCATTTTCATTCACGTGTACGGAAGCAGTTCATTCCGGTGAATCATTTGTCATGATGAATCTTCCGGACCAGTTGTGAGCTTGATGAAGCTATTAGAAGCAAATTAAGGATCGTAACTACCGGATACTGAAGAACTGGCCTTGTAAAAGCAACGTAGAGTTTTCGTTCGTTGTTGAGCTCTAAATGCTGAAACCTGTACAGCCTAGACAGGTTAAACATATTGCATTTTCTCAATTGGTTATTTGTTAGGTACAGCCTCTTGATGAGAACTTTACCGCCATGACTTCCCCTCTGGATGAGTGCGGGTGATAATTAATGTCGAGCACGTTCTGAGAATTTTTAAGCTCCGAAGCATTGGAAATTTATCTCCTATAGTCTTTGTCTTCCATTCATCATGTATTCGGAACCGGTAACCTATATAATTACGCATCAAGTTTCTGATGTACGGTAATCATAAGGTCTAGTCAGAAAACTGCAGGGATTTGGGTGATACCATCTCCGTATAGCGATGAAGATAGGAATCTGGAAGTGTCCAACAGGGAGTCACGCGTCAAAAAAATTTACACGGTTTTACACCAATGCTGTACTTGGTCTAGGAAAGTTTATCATTTGCTACATAGTGAACCTATTTTAGGTTTAGTTTTTTGTTCTATACACAAATGTGTTCTCGGCAACAAATGAAAAAGATTGAGTACATTCTTTTCAGAAGAGCTCATGCAATGTAAAATGTAGAGGAGTCAAATCCCATTGTAATAAAACAAATGAATGCAATTAATTAACTAATTGCTATTTTTTTAATTCAATGCACGTTTTAACCTTTACCAAAACATTGAATTTCAAGGAAACGTTTCGTTCTTCAATAAAAGGAAAATGGAACATGAGACATTAAATGCTCTGACGTCCATCCTCATGGAGGCGTTTCTGACAATTATCTTTCCAATTCTGCATCACTCACCTAATGACACGAATATTGTTCTTCAGCTTAGTTATTTCAGTTAAAGAACGCACTTTCAACTCGTCTACGATCTACGCTGATGAAAAGTTAACCTCTGATTTGACACCAAAAGTCATTTTCATTTCAGAACAATGCTTATTGTGAAAATACTGTCAAGTAGTTCGTTTGTTATGTTCATGCTCTTTGGTAAAGCTGCCTTATCTCCTACTACTAAACGTCTAAAATATCTAGCTTGTCGATTCAAAAACCATTGACATAGTGCCCCGCGTCTGAGATGTTCTTGATATAAAAACCTGTGTTGAATGACGTTTTCATCAGCGTAAATTTTTAGTTACATTTTGAACAATGCCTTGAAAATTAATTTTGCTCAACCTGAAGAATTTCTCAGGCTGGAGACGTCGGGATTAACTTTAATAAATTACTGAACTGATCAATTATTAATGGTTGTGAGACATAAACAATGATGTCCTCAGGACGGATGATCATAAATTTTCCACTATTACATTTGTTAAGATTAAGTAGACACTCACAAGGTCAAATTTGTGCTCTGCATTGTGAATGCGGCTCTTTGAAGAAGACATTCGGTGAACGCACCTATGAGTTATTTTTTCAATGATTTGAAACTTCTTTTTTCGCTGCAACAATGATTATTAAACACGCGCTGGTTTTTTGAGAGCTCCTTTTTGCACTGTAAACTCATTTGAAATGAATTGCTTTTGGCATCCAATCATGTTAGAGCTAGCACGGGATAATAAGTATCCAAAATAGTAGACATTTTAACAAGAAGTAAAACTAAATGAATGAGATAAATTAATTAAAAGCATTCGTTTTATGAAAAAGCTATTAGGCACTTTTCCTTACATTTCGTATTGTACGAACCAACCTAATAAGAACATCCATTGCCTCCTACAGTATGTTGCCGACAGCAAATTTCTGCCTAAAACTAAAAAAACAAATTAAAATATGTTAATAAATTAGGGATTCATAGCTATTGGCGAGTGAGTTTGGTTTTCGTAAGAGACTTAGTGTGACTTCGGTGCGATGCAAGACCATCGAAGAGCTTTCGTCACTGCTCAAAGATAAGACCCCATGACCTATCATCTTGACTCCAACTTCTTCGTTAGGCAAATAATTACTTAAGGATTTGCTCAAATTTATGGTCAGATTGAGTGGTACGAATAGAATTTTATATTTTAGTCGAAGTCATTGTGGTTTGTCTCCCCAGAAGGAGAATATTGGTATTGTGACTGGTTCTTGTGTAGTACTTGTCGATCGTGACTTCCAGCTGTGATGCCGAGTTAAAGATGACTTTTGGTCTTTCAACCAAACTTCATCCCTGAAAGTGCGTTGGGCTGCACCAGCGTATCGCTCGGGAGGAGAGTTAGCCTCGTTGTTCAAAATTTTACTGATTTGAATTGGATGCTGACGAAAAAAGTTTCGTTCATCAATTTGAAGTCTGGGACCACTTTATGGTAAATCATACTCAGAGCGTAAGCTTTCTTTCCTCTTGATTGAACATTGCTCATGTTATCCTTGGTTCATAGTGGTCTATTCTATCATGCAGATTTTTTAAGCCATCGTAGTTGAATATCTATCGATATTAAGAGTCCTGTACAATTTTATACATTTTAAAAAAAGTATCGTACATTTTTAACTGGATTCCCTTTCGAATCATCTATAGATGTAGTTTCCCATCTACGATTAAAAGGCCAGCTTTTCGCGGGCGGAAGTCTAGCCCTCCGATGTTTAAATCAAAGTCTTTCTCAAGAATTTCATTTCAATTAATTTATGTGAAATATTTTGAAGCAGTTTTGCTTTGTCCACCCACCTCGCTGTAGTTACATAAAAAACAGTATACGGACTGTGCATAACATTGCCTTGAAATGGTCATTCAATTTTGGTTTTACTGTATTCTGTGCTCTACTTGGAGCATCGGAATATATGGACAGAGGAAATGCTGCTGCTAAAAATAAAATATTTTAGATTCCTGGTGTTAAACTAGGGTAGAATCTGGGTGTCTTACTTGTGAGTGAACCTCCTGAACTCCGTAGGGTATTACCATAATGAAATTTTCCCTGTCTTCTTTGTCGGACGTCTGAGTTCCCAACAGACGCCTTTACGTGATTACCGGTCCCCATGATATCTTTGAGTCTTGTTCTCATTTGAAGTGTACGTTCGTGGTGGTTGACAGTAGATCAAAGTCGATAAAAGGTTAAAAATAACCTTATATTTCTATTCAGATAATTAGCATCTAATTTGCAGAGTAGACTGATGCTATATGGCAGAAACTCTTTAAGCTTATTGTTCTGCCGAAAATAGTAGCGTGGGCTTCCAAAATGCGAGTGAAGACCTTGACGTATATGTCGTTGATGTAGAAGATTATATGTCTGGCACCATTAATAATTATGCTGATGCCTTGTCTATGCAAGCTCACGATTATGAGATATCTTCCAGTTTGTGTTGTAGATAAGATTTATTTTTGTCATCAATGGCCTGGCTATGACGAGGACGTCTAGCAGCGTTTTTGCGGTAGATTTATAGTCTATCTTACACAATTTAAGATCCGTACTCTGCATCATGAGAACAACTGAAATGATTCTTAAGTATTGTTGGACTGAGTGAATATCCATATATATAGCACATGAAATAAATGAATGTACTGGTCTTGCTTTTTCTGATGGGGTGGGTTTGAAAAGCTTTCTTATTCACGTAGAGTTCTAATACCCTCTACACTGAGCTGATTATAGCATGCTTCTTATTTTTCAGCATTCCTTTTGACTGAAAAATCAACTTCGGTTTTGAGATACTGATTAAAAAAGCTTGATGTATTTGTGTTAGCCGTGTCCATACCAAATTTATGCTACTGTCAACAAAGTTTGTTTATTAAAAACATTTTTATTTCTCGAGAGAGGAGACGGAATTAAAATTTTTGCAAAATAGTTAGAAACTTTCATATTCTTGCCAGGCTCTCGTTGTTTCAAGTCTAAGTGGAATGTGTTCGGATTAGTCTAAGTCCGACTTTGTAAGTCCATTTTAAATTCATGGCCTACAATGTTCATTTCAGGCAAAGTTCGGTTCTTCAGACAAGGAAACACATGAATAATTATTGCAAGTGTTTTTAGTGGAGAGAACTTCTGAACTATTTTCAGTGGATTTAGTCAATGGATAAGTTCGTTAATATTTAAATGTAAATTGCCCCGCGCCTGAGCTTTGAGTTGAACTTTATCTCAAATTTGTGAATCCTAGCTCAGAGAGGAGGAATGACGCACACACACTCAAAACAAAAAATAAGGTAGTTCATATATGCTGTAAAATACACCAATCTTCGCAGGTGCCATACACTCTGTACATAATAATTAACAAGGACCAATATATGTACTAATAATCAACTAACAAGCAATGTAATGGGAATTGTTGGATTTTGGTCAGAGGAGTGGAAATTAGGGCATATCTCAAGTATGAACGGTATTCGGCATTATTTGACTTGAGGTTTGTGGTTAGAGCTAAATAGCCGGATTCAAACAAAAAACTACTACCCTCGTTGTGTTTTGAAAAATCACAAATTTGATTGCTTTAGGATTTACTTCATTAGTTTCGAAAAAGTTCTCTGAACGATTGCATGAGTTCGTTTCTCGAATGAACAAACTAGCTTTCTACGAATATCAAAAGGTAGAATCGCTGTGGCCAGTGTCGTATTTAGAGAGCTGGCTCGTTTAAGCTAGATTTCACCCGGAATTTTTGTCATAAGCTTCGTTAACTGAGTGTAATGGTGAGAGTACGCAGTATAGCGCTTGGAACGTTCATTAAAACTGGAGTCGACACTGACGCCAGATAGAGAAGCGCAGCAAATGAATATCCTCTTAATCAGTTAGTATGGGTACACCCAGAGAGCTATTCACCTTATAAAATGAAAGAAGAACATTAATTACAATGGAGTATAGATTGATGCCTTTTCTAATTTTGCATGTTTAACCTTTTCGCAGGTTCAGAGCTCCTTCCCCAGATGATTCAGCCCCCACCGGACGCTCCAACAACTGCAAGCAGTACGATTAATGTCGATTCAAGGTCAAGACTCCACTTGCGCAAAAATTCAAATCTGCCGAATTATATGTAACGCAAATGACGTTATTAAAGTCTGCTCGCCAAGTTCTACAGTAACAGATATTTGAAATATGACACTTCTTACGTAACGTCTCTTACCATGAAAAGTATCTTGGTTTTTGTTACTGAGTTTACAGAGTTTAAATATATAGAGTTTCCTGCAAAAATAAGCGATTACTAACCAATTGGTGCTAATACGAAGGTCCCAAGCGCCATCATCGATGTGGTAGAAAACATGGTGGGTTAAAAAAAAACTCATTTTTTTGTTCTTGAATGTGTTTTACGAAATGGATTGTGGTATTTCCACGCCCTCGATGGATTTGAAATTGCAAGCCTATCTAAAATGAAATAGAATTAAACCTATTTCCCGTGAGAGGCAAACAAAAACTTCTTCGGAGACATGTGAAATTTTCTACACAACAAGTGATAGTGTTCAACTATTGCCAAATTCGTATCGATAACATCGATCAACTGTATAACACTTGTGATCAAATTATGTTAACTAATAAAATATACTGTATGGAACTCTTACGTTACATGTCTTTACCGCCTGATATATTGAAGCAAATTATCAGGGAGGAAATTGAGATTAATCAGTAATGACAAATTCTTTTGTTTACCATTAAATAATTTATAATCAGCCAGGCGGAATTCAGTTTGTTTGAAGATTTAAGGGAAATTACAAACTTTCTAGTTCAACACCAAAATCATTCTCCTCAGGGATCTCACGATGAAGAGGTAGTAAAGTCACGCTAAAACAAACAAACATATAAAAAAATGCATCTACAACTCGAAATTCTTAACTGGGATTTCTATCGTTTAATTCATTACGCAAGACCCATATGGTAAGAACATGTAATCATCGCGTCATTCTTTAGAATTGCAAGCACTTAGGTGTCTTGAATTGGGAAAAGATTTACCTCGCATGCATTCAAGCATGTACCTCCATGTTTTTCAACATTCAGAGCGAAGGATTATCAATATCGTTTCATTTTTACCCAAATATCTTGCGCAGAGGGATTGTACGTAGGCCCTTAGCAAAAGTTAGGGACGGTCGAGCACCTGTCATCCGTAATTAAAGCCGCGTAGGACGTTAGTGTGGCTCATAGAGTGACCCTTTCTAAAATGTTGCTCGGAGATACCTAAGGCAGCTATCAGCAACGCTTAGTTATCATAGTAATTTATTTCCCAGCTTCTCAAGTGAGGCTGCTGTAGTTTTCTTACTGGGTAATTTAGTTTGTAAGATTCTTCAGTTATACCTCATAGCAATTGCACGCTTCATGAAGTTTAAGAATATCATACCGTATATTTAAGTATTCGAAAAGTACTGTATCGTATTTTTAAACATTCAGGGTATAAGTAAAGTTTTCTCCAGTACAAAGTATTGCAGTTTTGTTTTGCAAATTGTACAGTAATCAACACATATAAACAACTCAATATAAATATATATATATAAAGTGTATATAAAACGTGCTCCATTTTTAAGGATATTTATACCACAAATACATATATATATTTAAATTGACATTGATATGGAATGTGTAAACGGAACAAGTTTTTGGAATCTATTATCAAAATCTTTGAAATTAGCATGAAGAATAACTCGTCATTATGCATAATCTTGGACCACGTATTTATTATATCTAGTGAATGATGAAGCTGGGGTATCTTAGAGTTAGAAAAAATAAAGTTGTTCCATTAGAAATACGTAGAAAGACTTGAATAAAGGTAATCAAGAATCACAATATTTCATTAACTTTTGTTTTTAGCACGGTAGCCTCCCCCGCAAAGAAATGTCCTCCAGGGCTCGGTGTACGACCATTACGCCGAGACAATAATTCTAAAGTTGCTGTGCAGCGTGCGCGGCGTCTCTGCATTAGCGGCAGAGACTGTGCGTATGCTCGGCCCATCGAGCTGGTCGCCGCAAGGTGGTCTGCGCGTGCAAAATCTTAAGCGCAAGGTTACACCTGACCATCCTAAACAGACTTGTCCTCTACCATTTCCCTTTAAGTCCCATCACGTTACAAGTGCGACGTGATCACGCTTTTCTTCGTCCTCTCACACTTAACTACGAACCTTTTGTGTGCTGAGCTTTAGACGCACTTCGCCATTCCAGTATCCAGGTGACAGTCTTTAGTTAATTGTTAACCAGGTTTCGTTCTGATTTGATGTGGTTATGGATTAACTTAGCTGATAAAAAACCGTTGATGTAAGCGTCAACTGAAAACCATTTTTAATTGCTGCTTTTTACCTTCAGGCCCATCAGATACGACCAAAATATTTTATTCTTCACAACAAGTTGAAAAGGATAACGATAAATAGCATAAAAATTTCATGTGTGCTTAATGACGTGACAAAACTTTGGAAGGTGATAAGTCAGACATTGATGTTAAGAAGGTACTTTTAAAATTGAAGGTTTTTATGTGGGGGTGCGCTGAGGGGGATTTTCCTCCAGCCCATTTTGGAAACAGCAATTCTCTGGGACATGGAGGCTAGATGATCTACACGAAGAGGGAGGGAAGTACGCATGCTATTCTCGTCGAGGTCTTTATGAGAGCTGGCACTTCGAAGTGATAACCTAAGCTATGAAGAGCGGAATCTGCGAAATATAATACGGCAAAACATAAACAGTAGATGCAGTTAAATAGAACAGAGGTTTGGGTTCAGAAAAGGTGAGCATTTTGAAACCAAAGCGACAGGGTGGGCACTCCAGTGTGGCTCTTATCTGTTCGCTGCCAAAAATGTGCTCTACAAAATTTTGTAAAATACTTAATTCTCTGTACGGAGGGATAAAGAGCGAACAAAATGCTGAAGTAAGTATGATAAATAGTTTGAGGAACTTAGGTGAATCAGAAATACTAGTTTTCGCATTGATTATGCGCTGAATTTCAATAAAGAGATAATCCAATAACTTGCGTGCGTGTCTTGCTATTATCCACCGATTGCTATGAAATCTCCTTCTCATATACTGGAAAAAGTTGAAAAATCTGGCTCAGTGACATCATCTCACGTCATGATATTCTTAAACGGAAATGCATATGACAAATACTGAGTTTGAACCACACAACAAGAAAGCATCTGCTCTTCCATCACACCAGTTTCGCAACGCACCTGATCTTCACTATTGTACTGAGTGAAAGGGCAAGAGCGTTACATATATCTTATGCTGATTGGGGCAAGGAGTTTTGCAATCACATTCCGAGTGGTGCAGCTCTTAAGTGCAACAAGCCAATTTTCAATTTTTCTCAGAAAATATGAACAATCGATCGAGTACTGGAACAAGTCGATGTGCATAGATAAGTTCGCAACTTATTCTATTCGTATCACGGTTTCTGTCCCGGAAGCCCTGATCCCGGAATTCATCTTCAGTTCTGAAAAAAATCAGAACAGATGCGCTTCACCGTTCAGGTATTGAGTACGCAATGTTGTCTTAAAAATTTGAAGAAAAAGTGCCCAAACAATTTCTTAGGAATTTCATTTTGAGGAAGACCAATTAGCGGGTTAATTTTGGATCTCAAAAACAAGCACGTTGGTAAAAAGTTTCAAAAATAACTTGATAAGGAACCACTCAGGCTCTTACGACAGTGAGTGAACATTATCAAGCACCAAAAAACAGAGTGCAATAAAGAATTTCCTCGTTTTATCAAAAGGCACCCCTGATCAACTTATTACGAAACTTACCACTCTCGATTGATATTTGATCATTGTAGTCACTTACGCTGATTCCCTCGCACAATCTATTTCTGAAGAGTAGCTTACCGCAGAATGCAGTGATGTGTGTTTTACTCACACATACACGCACGAGCATACACTCTCGCGCGGTAATATTAAGCAGAAGACACGCTGTAATGTTGAATGAAAAACGCGCGGTTATATTTTGAAGATACGAGTAATAAACTTTCTGAAATTCGTCGCAGAACGAGACCGAGCTCAAGTTTGGGAAGGTATGATGTTGTTTCAGGGTACAATCGATGAACTCAAACGTTATGTGCTCGTAAGTGGAGGGTACTGAGAAGATGAACTGCAATGGTAAGAATTGAAGACACATTGGCGACCAGAAGAGAAGTTGACGCAGTGCAAAAGTAGTCTGAGTTTAGTCTTTACCTAGTAATGTTCCTATTTTAACCTAATTAGGCAAGAAGGGAAACTTTGATTTTATTACAAATGAAAATTATCAACTAAATACCTTGGACATCGTTTCATTCCCTGTAGATCAGTATTTAGGTGAAATATGTCTTACAATACCAATCACTCAAATAATTTTAAAAATTCAACTTTGACCGCTTACCACTTCAATTTGTTTTTGTATCATAACACAAGTAACAAACGAAGTTCAATGGTTTCAAAATACTTATTCGCTTCTCGGCCTATAATTGTTTCACTTTTAAGCATTGTCTTTCATTTCTTGTTCATTAATATTCAGAAAATATTTACCTAACAGGTTGTGAATGTTGATTGATTACAGAAAGCAGTACGCGCAATAGCTTAGTGAGAACAAATGCACCGATTCATTCACTATTTGCACATAGTTCATTGAAGTACCAAAGGGAGCCAATGACAGCTCTACGACGCATTGAACTAACGTGACCATTTGGTGTCGTGTATCAGACGTAAGCTTCATTGTAAGGTGGCATGCTATTTGAGAAGAAGAACCACTCATGGGTGATGCATGAAATTCAAAACTAGTAAAAATTTTTTCAATGAAATGATGTTCCATCATTCCAAGACAATGTGAATACTTCTGCATGGTTCCTCTGCTCAGCACAGTTGATCGCCGCCAAGACACGAGAGATTGATTTGAGTGAGCCTTTCTCTATATAAATTTTAATATCAAGTCTTGCTTTACATGTCAGACTTTAATTTACTTACTTTGGTTAGCTTATACAAATTCAAAGAACCCTCATGTAATTGGAATAAATTAAACCAGTCTAGTACATCAAGCCAGTTAATGTATTAAGAGCAGTGCTGTTGAAGAAAAGTAGGATATTCCTTTGTAGTTCTCGTTTTCTCATAGTCAGATAAGATGTTTGAACAATCTATGTAAATAGATAGTGGGGATAACTCTTCTTTCGCCTGCGGACTTGTTTTAGAGAAGTTGTCAAATGAGTCAACT
>JACJUY010000334.1:64343-177135 GCA_014220935.1 Platorchestia sp. MABIK
ACTTCAAGTTATTGTGAAACTGGTTTGTATGAGATCTAACAACCGCAGGTCATGCAAAACTAGAAAATGACACTAATGTCTTTAGATCACTCAGCGTTCCCTATCGAGAGCTCGATTAGAATGTTCACTCTGGAAAAATGTTCTTTTATACAGTTTACAGCGCTGATCATCATTAATTGTATGAATTCAAAATAGATTTATTATTTCTAATGCATGCAGAACTTACTGATAATTTCAAATTTTATCGTCAGAACTTTAATTCTACATTACAGTTATTCTGAATTCTTCAACTAGTGTTGGTATAGACGTGGGAGTGATTATATAGAACATCAGAACTGATTAGGTGAAGTGTGGATGAAGTTTGCATCATTGCTCGAGTATTCAAACGAAAAAAGAACAACTAGCTGTGGGGTGAGTGACTGCCTCAAGGCTCTGCTAAAGATTACAGAAGACACTAAGTAGGTACAAGTGAGATCCTTAAGGAGTCTTGATGCGTGGTCAGGGAAGACTAAATATCGGACAGCATTCAATTGTTTTGTATTTTTATATACTTTAAGCTTACCAGATTCTTCAGAGGGAATAGGTTCCACGAGTTCTTGGGCAGCTTAAATAGGATTAGTTGTTGATTTGCCTCTTCCAACTGGACATTTATCAATCTTATATGGTAATTGTACATATGTATGTGAATGTTTGTGTGCGTGACTCAATCTGAAAAACAAACTCTTCCTGATTTGTTTTGAAAACTTTAAATTTACAAAGGAATAACGGATAAATTTGAACAGAGAGAAGAAAAGTCAGAATTACGCTCAAGACAAATTCACTACCACTCGACGCAAATGTTGGATTTCTCAGAACAGGGAGCTTAACACTTATCCTGGGCCTGCTGTTATTGCTACGAACGGATTTGACTGGAAATATCCTCTAGAAATTCGCATGTACAGGAACAGCCTACATCACTAACACGTAACTAAATTTGCAGATCTACTGAATTTGTATATTCAAGCGTAGAACAAGCATGAAAATACAACGTTTTACATGTAAAAATAAGGAACGCTGATAATATTAGCGATTAAAGCAAAAAGGTTAATCGGGATGCGTGAATAGTTTAAAGAAGCATTAAAGAAGTGACATAACTTAATCTAAAACAAGATATAATAATCGCCGGGAAGTCCATGGGCGAATATATCTCCTCGTCGGTAGGGTCGCAGGAAGGACAAACTCTCAGCTACTCATATATCATTATAACATTTGAAAACAAGTTTACGTATGATAGGATATTTAGGAATACATTGAAACGCCACAGAGTCTACCCCTTATGAACTGAATTTTTTATACAGCTCTCAGGGGGAGCGTTGTCATCAAACCGCTAGGCTTTATAGGACACCCAGTGCACAGCCATCGAAGTTAGCCTGCGAGACCTAGGGAGACATCCGTGTTCATTCATCCAATCCTGTTCGCTTAGCTTGAGGACATCGGAGCTACGCTATCCATTTCGCAATACTCTTTGGAGCTAAGTCATCTATGATACTTTATGATACTCGTAAAACGCTGTGCGTTGTTACCTAAGTCAGTAAACAAGACCTAGTCCGACACGGCTCTGTCTATGGTCGTCCAAGCTAAAAGCAAGCGAGAAGTCACCACGCTGGTAAGTTAGATTTGGGACCTACATCGGCGCGTATTCTCGTAAATTGTCTGCAAGAACTAGTACTCCTCGAAGTGCAGTCACCAAGCCCCGCTGCAGAAGGTGAGACCACGAAGAACGCTGGTTTACTCGTCAATGTTGAGCAGCGCGCGCTTGCTGTGCGACCCCGCAGACGAGGTCCAGCGCCGCGCCAGCCGTGGTATGCGGTTCAGCTCTTCCAGGGAGACGCCTTCGTCTGTTTCTATGGCTTCGCTGTTGATTTCCATTTTCTGTAGAACATTGATTAAAGTATTACGTTTTAAATGTAGACTTCGTCATGCCTATTGAGATCATTGCTTCATTACATGCGCTCTACAAATGAAACGTATCAGTAGAAATCAATTCTACTTGTGAAAACGGAGTCTTCGAGGACATACAAATAGATGCTTAGATAAATTGCTACAGTTATAATTCTATCTCAATTGGGAATCCGTATTCATCATTTGAAAATTTATTGAATAAATTTGTGGAGTGAAAACTCGAAATACATGAGGGCTTGCGACGAGTTATTACTCGGGTTGCATGCAAACATGTTATGACAGAATTAGGCATAAATCGTTCAACAATGAAGCTTTGCAACCCCGTCTGAACAGCTAGTGAAAAAGAATGAACTGAATTATATGTATTTGCAATAATTGCACTAATCCCTATTTTGGTATACGTGGGAATGATGGGATAAGAGTTGAGTTCCTAATTTTCTGAAGATTTGTTTGGAATTTGGGGGAAAGCATTGAAGCTTGTAATTTTGTATCCAAAGATGAGAAATAATTTGTCGATCGAATGGTAGGTATCATACATCAGTATAACAAGTAGCAAGAAACTGAACGATCATTGTCAAGTTGAAAAGTTATTATTACGGATAACATTCCCCGAAAATCGAACCAAACTTAACACGATCCTTTCTACAGCAGACTGTTCGAACCAGACTCAGGTTTCTGCAGAGCTGGGTGGCGCTGCTTTGAAATGTAGCGGGCGCTTCCGCTACCGCCACACGCTCCTATTGTAGCTGTACAGAAAAATGTAGCGCCGCTACATTAGGCGCTACAGTGGCAAAATTTAATGAAAACTCAAAATATTCATTGTTCTACTACAGCCATTAACTCGTTAACATTTCATGATATTAAGACATTTGGAAAACAAAACAAAACAACTTTTTTGCAAGTAACCTTATTTAACTAGTACGGGTTAGTTAAGTAAGTGTTACAGCTATCTTTTCTAGTTTTATAATTCACCAACCCTACATGGATGTCAGCTTCAATCAACCAATCGGAAAAATTGTCAACGTATACAATTAAACAATCGGAGATTTAACCAGTTCCATTCTAACTTCAACTTAGATCGCATATGAGATCTCGCAGTGGTCGCATGCAAACTACAAGGAATAATATTTTCATTTAGTTTCTAAACATTTCCTTTTAGAAATACCAGCATTTCAAATGGTTATCTGACAAGCTTGCATGCTTTGGTTTCAGAACTTCCTTTCACAAAGAAAATACCCTCTCCACAGCAGGACTGGAAGGGACTTGCGTGTTGTAGTGTGCAAAAAGTTCAAGGTGATATCAGTGTCCTCCCAGCTGATAGCCATATAGTGATAAGTTGGATATCTCCTCCAGTAAATGATCTGTGGCAGCCTGGGAGGGAGATACGAGGTGTTCAATCCGACTGTGAGAAGGCAGGCAGCAGCATTTACGATTGTACACCATGGTGACGCCACAGCCCTAAACCAAAATCCTTCGTTTAGTTTATTGTATAATCTATAAAACTACCTCGTAAATGTAGCGGTAGCATTATAGCGGCAAAACCTCGTATAGCTACCTAAATATGTAGCGGGCGCTACTGCTACATTATTCAAATGTGGCGCTGCCACCACTACTGAAAATCCAGCGGGAGCTACAAGCGGCATCTTCATGTAGCGCACAACTACCCGCCTCTGGGTTTGTGAAATGATGAAGTACGAGCATAAATTGAGCGACTGTAAACAAGGAAAATGATCAACTGAAACTATCAGATTAACAGCAACCCCTCCAAATAGTAATACTACGCATACATACTTTACTGTGAGTTTATTTTGCTACCGAAACAAACCTGCATGATGAGCTTGAGGAGTTGGGTCTGCTGGTCGAGCTGAGCAGCTATGGACCTGAAGCGGTACTGGTGCGACTCGAGCTCTTCCCAAATGTACTCATCAGAGCACGTCTGGTCCGGAGCATCCAAATCTGTTTGCGAATATTGAACAAAAATTGTGGTTAAAAAAAGTTCTTGCACAGAAGTTTGATGTCTTGCACAGATATTTCTTTTTCTATCTCTGAACTTTCTGAAGTAGGTTAAGTTCATTATCAGTCGAAATTCTTTACATTGTAATTTATACCTCGTCAATGATTTGTCTTAACAAAATGTTGAGCATCTTTTGAGAATTTTAGCACGTGATGAACTTCTAACAGTCGTCAGACACGAAAAAAATGATGAAACGCAGCCGCTTCATCGTTTTTTAATATGATACTGCCAGCTTCACCTTGCAGTCCTGCAAATAATGTACATCGTCGGTCACGTATTAATTACGAATTGAGTCGAAATAAAGCACCTGTAAATTATTAGAGTATTGCAACACTGACCCAATTATTTTAAAGTCTATCATACAAAGTCGTGAGAACTTTCAAGCTATATACATTGTAGATTCTGAAAGATTTCTGGCCAGAGTATTACAATTTGAGATTTCGTGTAATGCTAAATAAAAAATAATTTCAGCGAGTGTCATAGCGTGATAATGAGGTTCAATACGCATTTCTATATTTGTTTGGGTTTGTTTGAAAATGATTTTCGTGTTTTAATCGGTTTCTTTTATTTTGTTCTAGTACTTCCTAGAATAACATTTATGGGTTGGCTGTACTTGAATTCATTAACATGATTTAATTTCATTCAAGTTTGTAAAAGATCATGAAATATGGAGATTGAATGAAGTTTTGATGGAAATAATACACATTCGATATAAAATTGTTTTATACGAGGATCCAAACATTCATTACAAAACCTAACATAATTTTTTAAAACTATTCAATAGGATTAATTAAGATCATGCGATTTAAATTGCGTTCATCTAATTCACCTACACTTCAAATGCTTAGCCCACGATGCGAAAAACGAAAACCGTAGTGGGGCAGCAATATCATGGTGTATGACTCTTTTTCATCTATGAGCTTCGTTTACGTAGACTTTCGATACAAGGTATTTCTGCGACAAAATTCCAAGTACTGGCGGCAGGCCAGGTAACTTCACGATAATAACACCGTTAATGGAATTTAGCAATCTAAGAACTATATTCATATATAGGTAAAACTTCACTAAAACCGCACTACATTGGCAGCCGATTCAGATGCGCTTGTTGTGGGAGTGATTGTTAGCATTTTACATCGGTATAACTTCATAACTCCTCAGCGCTCCAGAGGATTTTCCTGTGGGTGCATCTTGTAGACTTATCGACTCTGGGGTCGACTCGCGATTCTGGGGTCGATTTATCGACTCTCTGGAACATGGTGTGTTTTGATGTCATTGGAGTTTCCCTGAGCTGCGTGAAGTAAATTTAGCATTTATGGTTGTGACCTTTCTACACTATTGACTTGAAAATAGGGTATGCATATTTTGTCCCTTTCCTCTGCTCCTCTCGGAGAGGTGACGCTTAAATTTCATTTCGGTGAACTCATTCTCACGAGTGTTTTACCTGTATTTCTCCCCGCTAATTTTATAAGAAAATTTATTTTCATGGCTCTACACCTTGTTTCAGAACCATGCGTATTCGTCATTGCACCAAAAGAAGATGGAAGTACAACTCCAGGATTTAAACTAACATGGCAAGAGAAAATGTCGATGAGCCTTAAAACATTCGATAATTTTATAATGTTGATTGTTGAATAGTTGTAAGAGTATGAGTAAAGAGGACATTATAGTGTATGTCAGAGAGATTTTTTTTTATCTTTTAATAATATCTACGTAGCCCCTTCTTCAATATCTCCTTATCAAAAATTCAGTCAATAAATCATCTTAAATTCTACTACTTTTTGTCCCAAGCTGTAGAAAATAGTCTTTTAACTGGTGTAGGTATGCGACTAAGCACAAACTTGTACTTATAATAGAATATATCACCTAGGTTGAATTGTGAGTACTTTAAATTTATTCGAACAGAGTCAATGAGTATTTGAAATTTACAAAAATTGAAACACGAAACAAGCCGAAGAAGCTTCTGACCTTCGAAATGAGTTCGGCAAAAAAAACAAAATGAGAAAATGAATGCGGTATAATGAGATTTTCCGCATATGCACAAGCCAAGGTTTGGTTTAAAATTTACTGGGAGAAAAGATTTTCTGTCATTTTTTTAATAGCAAATTTTAGGGCGAGAGTTAACATAAAGCACCATGATTAATTACCTACGATTACTCCTTCGACCTGTAGAGGGAATAAGAAATATTCGAGGTTTTGTTTTGAAATTGTTTCTCAGCATTGTATTCGAATCAGCCTTCGAGTGTCTTTTAAAAAACAATAACAGCACACACATTACGGAAAATTTACTTAGAGCTTTGATGAAAAGTATGATTTCCTGGCTTTTAAACATCTTAGCCAAAATTTTACTTGGCTTTCGCAGAATATGAGTTTGCGATCAAACAGCTTTTCCAATTTAAAATTGCCGTAGACATGTGGGGAGACTAAAATGCTGCAAAGCTCGTGCAACGCAGTAACCTTTGCGTGAGAGTAGCTCGCGGCAGCATCTTATGTTCTGGCTGAGGCTGCCGTACCCCAAAACTCCGCCGTTTCACATTTACTCCTCAGGCGGTAACTGCAGTAAGCTGGACATTTTTGCTCCGCGCAACAACGCGCATAGGCGCTGCTAACCCCGTCAATGGTGCGCTGATTGTCAGCGGCCTGTCCTGATCGCGTCGGCGATTAATGGGGCTATGAGACACTGAATTAGTTTAGGCTGTCATAGTTAGTATGAAAGCAAGTCTTATTTCGGACGTTTGTGAAAACCTTGGCATCTGGCTGGCACAGACCCTTGTTGAACTTTGTCAGCGAAGTGCAGAATGATGCTCTGAGCCACGATACGAAATTCATCTCTGTAACTTCTAAGTGAATAAAGTAAATATTTAAGGCTAAACGTCATTAACATACACTCAAAATTTCATCAGTCGTACCCATTTTTTAATACGAATCTTAATTACGAAACTGTATTGACACCAAATTGTATTGTTTTGACATTCCGGATAATTTAATCTCAGAATTTACAAGGAATTTTGGAAGTCATCCCACTCTTGCTAGACCAACAACGCTTGATTTGAATTTGTTGACTTAAAATTTACCTACACATGCTCTTGAAAACCCTACAGTGTAGTTTTTGTTGTCCATGAGGTAAGGATGTGGACTTACCTGCAGTTGATGCATAAATTCGTTTTTTTCCTCTTTTCTAAAACCAGGTCAATATTTATCCCAATTCTTTAACGTCATATAGAGCAGCGACTATTAATAGCCCTCGTAATAAGCGCTGTGAAGTACAGCGCTGGCTGCATGTAGATGGCTTAGCATTCTGATGACGGCGAAATATGTTAGCGTGGGTACAAGTGAACCAAGAATATTCCTTTGTCATATCCACATCACATTCTTCGTTTCTTGAGTTTCATGTAGCAATCTTACGAGACATTATAGAATCACGAGCACTGAACAAATAAAAACGCCATTCTGTAAACAGTTTGAGCACGTTATCCACCTCGAATCCAGCCGAAATTGAAAGGTAGATTTCGATTAATTTAAAGTTGTTGTTCTTCAAGAAAACAACATGAATTATAATAAAGCTCGAAGTTCAATGATGTTAGAACCTTGAAATTATACCTCAAAATACCTTATCTATGATGTGAATTTTTAATAGTAGAATTGAAAGTCCATTGCATACATAATCAAGATTAGGCAGGTATGTACTTCTAATAAAATTTTGGATACTGTGGCAGAGCGAAGCAATTAGTATCATCTATATTTTTCTGCAGTTTCTAAATAATTCCAGCGAATACCAAGTGCTTGTGAAGCATGAGCAGTCAGTAGGGCAAGAAAGAGACCAATGTAAGCTGCAGATTACAATAATAAGCTCAAATCATCATCAGTCCGTGTTCAGTAGGTGCTACTTCTGTGAAAATTTACGCTGTTTCATGACGTGTTATTGAACAATCAATGTACAATCCGTACTTGCTGTTCATATTACCCACATGGAAGTAAAAGTAAGAACTTAAATTTACTAGTACTACCATCCTTGTAGGGCATGCAGAAGTTGAGAGCTTGGACGAGTCTCTGGAAGAAGGAAGCCTTGCAGCTGTGGTCGTTGGGAAAGACGACGATCTCTTGTTTGTTCACTTTGCAAATGAGCACCGCAGGCAGTTTGTTCTCCAGTCCGGTGTGAAGATGAACCTGCTCGTACGCCCAAAACATCCGTCTAGCAAGCTTATTAACTTGATTCCTCTTCAAAAGCCGAGATGGTAGCGTGGAAGAGTAAGTTAATATTGTAGACCATTCCGTGCATGCTACAGTTTGCTACGAAAATCTCCACTTTTAATTTATTTAGAATAAGAAGTGAACACAAATTAGAGATATGGGGACGTGCTGCTACCGTTTAATGCGAACAGCCATGCTGACTCTACAGGGTTAGTAAAACTTAAAACTCACGTGAAGAGCCCAACGATTTTAATTCAGCGTTCTCATTAAGATGGTAGACGAATGGAAACACTCTTGTAAAACCGATGGAAAAAAAATTAATTCATGAAATTTTTCATGAGTTGCCAGCGAGCTTCGCCGCTACATCTATGCCTAGAAACACAACCAGTCATTAATGACGGGTAAATAGCTATCAAGCAACGCACTCAGTCAAAAGGATACTTTATTTTGTTATCACAGTTAATGCTAAATAAATTTTACTGACGATTACAACTTGAGCAATTGATGCGACAACTTCAATTCTGCAATGTGTACAAAATTGAAAAATTCGCTACGCTTCAGGAAATAATTCCGTGTGATTAATCACAGATACTGTATTACACCAATTTATGGAGAGGTGATTTTACTGTAATTAAGTTTCACCCAATGATTTCACGATGTGAACGATAAGGTTTCTCTTGGAGCCCCTATTTGTCGCACCACATCATACGTAATATTTCTGTAAAATTTTGCCGCCCTGCACTTTCGTTTGTACAAAGAACAATGACTTTCACCCCAACTTACTCAAGTTTGCGTCAAATTATTAACTCATTATACGCAACATCACAAAATTGCAGGCTAGAAAAGATGTTTTTTGCTCTGATGAGATAAAAGTGCAAAATGAAGGGATCACGTTTCCCCTCTAGAACTGAGATGAATACTGATGTACTTCATTTTCATGAATAGATTAACGCAAAATCACGTTCCACCGTCACTTATTTCCACTGATGATGGTAAAAAATTGATGGGCTCCACGCGTATCATGGAACTTATGTAATGGGTAGCGAACATGGGTAAAAATACTCAGGATGTCAACTCATCACATCGTTTAACGAGGATTTGAAACAAATTTCATGTGGGGTTTTTATACTTGCAATTTAATCGTCGAATAAATTTCATTCATGTTTAATAACAAGCACTGCTACTTGATTTTGGGATTGTTATATTTAACTTACATCATATTCAACCGTACATTACACAATACATTATGTACAAGTGGACTCGATTGAAACCCAAGATGCAAGGGAAAACGACGCTAGTTCAAAGTGAGATTTTCGCATGCACCTAACATATCTACTAAAAACAGCGCAAATCAAACAAAACTGAACTTAACTTTTGAAAAAACGTAGCAAAACGTATTGGATAACCATTAACACAATGTGATACTTAAACTTAAGTTCTTATATTTCATCACAATCCAGAACTCAAACGTCATGTAAGAAAAAACAGATACTGGTATATACCTGCATGGCCACTCGCTTGAGCTGCGCATTTTTCTTGACGCTTTCAATGTCACCAACTGCGAGACCGATGAGCAAGTTCATCAGGAGGATAGGCATCAGGATCATGAAGACCACCAGGATTGCTGCTCATCACACACGTACGGATGAAGAAGATGAAGATCGTAGCTCAACAAATAAAACGACCGTGTACACCTCAACACTAATAATTTTGACAGCAATTCACTTCAAAAGTATCTACTGTGCATCCGAGTGAAAAGTTTTAGCCGTTGCATTTACAATTTTAGCCGCCCTTTGCAGAAACTATGCTTGGGCGGTTAAAATTATTGTTGGATGCTCCGGTGGATAGTTACACTGAGATTGCTATGGTTCCAACTCATAAAATAAAAATAATTACTGCTCTATGTTTTATGAGATTGAGACATATGTGGTCCTCCAAGGGAGAAATATAAAAATAAGGATCACCTAGCACAGAGAATGAAAAAGACTCAATTGAGGGAACAGGCTATCCTCTCGCAGGAGTTCGCGAAACTCAGGAGTCGACCACTTTCTCGAAAGAAAAAGGGAAATTGAAAATTAGGCCTTTCTAACTTCAAAATTCTCATCTAGGGAATAGTTTTGGCGCAAATATTTTTGTGGTATGGAAAAACTTTCATAAAGGAATAAATAAATCATATATTTATTTTACTGAACATCCTACAGACTAAACAAATTCTACTCACGCATCAAGTGATGTTAACAGTCTTAGTATGAAAATTGTGCATTAAGATCTCTGTAACGAATTTTTCCTGTCATAAATTGAGCTATTACCATTATAATAGTAAAATAAATACATAAGCAAACTATTGACTAAGTATTCTTACTGAATGTGGTATTAGGGAAGGGCAGAGACCGTTCAATGTTGGGGTGAGCGCTGGCATCGAAGAATGGATACACGAACGTGTTCAGGAAATCGATCTCGCCGAGCATCATGGAGAATGTCCGCAGCATCGAAATAGGTACGCTTGAGTACGCCATGTGGTTCCCCTGCCGCAGAAGAATACAGTTCAAACTATGTCTCACAACATCGAAACATTGAATGATGAGTCTGGTTTTCGTAAATTCTAGTTGTGTCGCTTTTGAACTTTTATTTCATTGTGAGTTCATTGAAACCGAGAGCCTGGTGTTGTGCTCGCGTGCGCTGCGTAATGCGCTCGGGCTTTGGACTCCTGCTAGGACTCCTGCTAATGTGTGGCGTGACGATCAAAAATTTATGAAAATATGCAGAAGTCCATGACGAAACGTAGGCATTAATTCGACGTTCAAACAAAAATATTTGGTGATTATACAAATTTAAATCCTACCGGCACGAGATGTTTTAACACTTTGACTGCGACTGCTAAATATTAAGTTCAATGCCAAACTCAAATTCAAAGTCAATTGTAGTAAACTATTTTGAAAATAGCAAACATGAACTGGATCATGTCCTCATTTAGGTTTGGAAGTATTTATGAAAATTGAGTTTGCGACCACTGGTCGGTCAGTAGCATTATGAAAATTACCTCCGTGTACCACCGGTGGCGCATATCGCAATCAAAGTGTCCATTCGGGAATTTTTTGGCTCACTAAAATGTAGTCTTACTCACACGAGGTTTTAATTAACCTTGTGATTGTAAGCTAGATGAAAAACGTACGACTGTTTGGGGCACATTACACAACGACTTACTTTCCTATTTATTCATCCAAGTAGTTTCCGCCTCTCCCTGATTTTCAACCACGTTATGAAGATTATCTCCTCACATCACAACGTAATAAACATCAATTTTTAACTAAAATGAAATACAAGTCTGTAATAGGTTTTAATTCGTTTCTCATTCTATGAAAAATTTATCTATGAAGGCGGAAATGTAGTCGTGCCCTCCCATGCACAATTACAATCAAACAGGTAAAAAAAGAGGAACGCTGTAATTCTGTTTCTTATGTATGCTCATAATAAAAATGCATTCCTTCTTTCTACATTTCATTTTGTTGTCATTCTCATTGTACAAATTTCTATCCAATAGGTTACGAAAATCAAGTCCTTGTAACTCTTCAACGAAACACTTTTGACCACACGATTATTGGGTGGAAGTTTTTATTTAAACGCTCACAACCTTATGTTGAAATATCATAAGTTCACCAAAGTACCGCTTACTCTGTATGGGTGAAAATTAGAATATGAATCCAAACGCAATAAGATGGGAAATTAGACACAAACGCAGTTTCGCGCAGTTAGCGTATCCTATCTACCCGTGTAATTTAGAAAACAACCGTAAATACTTAATAACACCTCACCTCATTATTGTATAATAACCCTGGATATCGCGGGTAACACATCACGCGCAAACATGCCAATGATTATTCCAAACTGAGCGAAAGAAAGTCTCCATGATACCCTGTCAAAAACTCACGTGAGATAGAAGAATGAAGAAGGCCAAGCCAAAGGCGATGATCAGAACAGAGAACACCGCCAGTACTTTGAGGAGCGTCTGTAGGATCTCCAAAAACATCACAATGTAGATGCCAATTCTGTCAAATCTGGATGAAAATAATAAACATGTTAAGCTCGTTAGATTACTTTACACCTCTCCAGTAATTTTGAAAGATTCATTGGAAATAATAATGACATCTTCTGGGAGTACTGCATGGAATACACCTGCATTAGACGTTGATAAAACACACATCGCTGGCAAGCACACTGACATTGTTCATTACAAGAACAATGTAAACTATTTAGATAGTGAGTTGAAGCCCAGAGGAAAGCATGAAGTCGTCTACTAAAATAGGATACGTCGTAGGGTTAGGCTCTAGGTGAAAAAAATCAAATATCTAATTGTGTGACTCAATATTCAGAAATGTCAACGTTCACATAAATATCCATGCAACGGAAACGTAAGCTTGCAGCGCAAAAACACGAGTTCACTTTCATTCTATTTTTTTCGAAAATAATCAGCGATTCTTATCATATGACATGGCCTAATTTCACATTACCAATTATCCTTCATCATATGCCTAGTATACAATAGTTCGCTCAACAAATTGCAAATGTATTAAAATACGTAAATGTAATAGATTTTTAGGCAATCTACAATTTCATTAGCAATTAATGCAGTTTAAAAAGATGACAGAAAAAATGCAAACACTACTTGGTTATAAATAAATTAAAAACCTACTAACTCCAATTATACATTGATTAAATGCTGCCAACTTAATCACTGAGGACTTTGTGATTTAATAGTTCGGGTGTAGGAAAATGAAGATTTTGCAGCTCTAACTTCATCGTTTATCCAAGTACGGTAATTTGATGCGTCTGTTCGACAGAACAGGCGCTCATGTCAATTTTTGGGTAACCAGCAGAGTCGTTTACACGCATCGTAAGTCGAGGTTGCTCTCCAACCTTATAGCTGCTCTAGGGAGATTTGGGGCATCGATATACGAGTCGGCTGATTGAGAAACCGATGCAAATTTTCGTTTCATAAAAGCCTATCTCGTTATGAAAAGCAGCCCTTTCACATGAATAAAAAATACCGGGCTATGAGACAAAGTACTTCTAAGTCGTTTCTACTAAAAAGAGCCTACACCGAGCCGTTCCTGCCAAACAAGCGCAAACACCGAACCGTTTCTGCGAAAAGTGCCAAGTTAAGTTATCTTTCTCTCGATGTAAATCATTGAAATGTCCTATATAGTTTGAGTAGTGGTACAAAGTTACAATGAATTGGATAAATTTATGCAGAGTAATCTCTACAAGGGAAAAACTCAGAACCAAACAGTATTAGCGCGTCATCGATTGAAGTGACAGTTTGCATAAAATGAAACCTCGTATCCTTGAGTGAATTTGAATTAATTCAAAGCTTCGCGACCTTTGGAAGTATAGGAGGAGCGTGAACCAGGCCGTGAAGACTGCGATGGCCGCGGAGTTGTACTGCTGCGCTCTCCACTCGGTGCCCAGGAACACGGGCAGCACCATGCAGATGGACGAGGCGTACAGGATCCATTCTATGAAGTTCATGCCCTCGCTCAGGTACTGAAATGGCAAGGCAGCGACGTTGATTCTTCTTTCGATCACATGTACTCATCTCTATTAACTGGTAAAAAAATGAGCATTATTTAGAAACATGAAAAGCCAGGCCTGGATGATTCGTAGGTGAATGCTAAAGAGTTTCAAATATAGTTGGCTGGGATAAATAATAAAGAGTGGAAAAATAAGCTTTAAAAGCGATGTCATAACAGGTGGCCCTCCTAAAGTATTAAGATTCGTTCAATAACACATGAATTTTTCGTGTTTTCTATTTTTCGTCGCATAAAAAACGCACGAATAAACAATTCAGCTACTTTGAAGGGTACGAACAATGCAGTTTTCCAAAATTCAAAGATTTTTACCTGAATTAACTCTTGCAACGTTAACTTAGCACTACTCAAACGATTTGAAAATTATATTCAACAAAATTTATGGAAAGTTTTATACACGAAATCATACTTGAAAAATCGGAGTAAGAGCTAAAGTATATAAAAGTTTTTGAATAAATCACTCGTATGGGCATAGTGTCCCAAGTTTCTGTTAAATGTCATTGCTCTCATTTGTAGTGAAAACCTCGTGTTCTTATTTTTGTCGTCTGGAAGTTTATTCAGTACCCGCTAACCACTCAGTCATACTTTTAGAGCGAGCTTACGATAGAAAAGGATTTTTACTGGTAAACAACACTAATGTATGGAGATCTCGAATGCGACCGTTTCGATTCCCTGTGAAGGGTGAATATACGTGCCTACATAATGTGGAACTTTAATTGTTTGTTACAGATTGCACCAATAATATATAAGAATCTTCTAACTCTGAATTACCTATTTACCTAAACCCCTAGGGGATCATATGCCCCCAATATGCCCTACATTAGGAATCTCACATATTAATGTCCAGCACTTTATGAAGGCCACCTATGTGTTATAAATTTATAAATTACTCATGCGGAGAAGAAAATCCAAAATAAGACGGTTTTTACTTGATGCAATAAAATTTGCGGTGGAAAAGCATTCAGTCTTCTGTACGAGCAAAAGTCGATTAAATATTCTTGCCACGATTAAGAACTGAAAATTTAGAAGCTTTTTTGCATTCAATTTTTTTGTTGCAATAGCGATAATAATTGAATTAGGCTCATGCGCATAAAAAACTATTATACAATTTAAAATCACCAAACCAATGGAAAGAAGAAAAAATTATTAGTACAAGCAATACTTTCGTCCATAGTTCATTGATAAAAGTACTGTAGTTGGAAAAGACATTACTTCTCAACCCCACCTGTACTTCTTACCGAAAATATGAAGAAGAACCGCGTTCGAAATAACGCTGTCAGTTGCTGCGTGCACGAAATTAGAAGTTCATGCTTTTAATTTGGGAACTTAGCGTTAATTGAGCATAGTCTTCGATATTTTTACAACAGACTCGAGTGTCTCGTATCTTCGTAAAAGCATTCATTTCACTACAATAATAGGAAAATCACAACATGTTCCAGCAGGGTAGCGTTGTAGCAAATTTCGACGCAAACGCGAGTAAAATTTAATCGACATCGCATTAAAAATATCAACCACGCGATGAATTAATGCGTGAAAAAATAGCTCAACAATGTTATTCCCCCGCGCGTTGTATAACCAACACGCCCTTGCGTGTTTCTTAAAGATAAAGTACGCAGAATTAAGTATGCAAGAGCAGTAAAAGCGATGCACTGACTACGCAACAAATCCACATCTGATAAATGATCAACACGCTATTTTGCGCTTGACAAAAGTTGACTTTTTCAAACGCAAATATATACGGAGTCCTACTTCAACTAGTATTCAATGTTACTTTTGACAACATTGCTACCATATTACATTAGGGATTGGAACCTAGAACTGTGGACGTTAACTTGTTCTGTAGTATGTTTTCAAGACAAATTGAGGAGCACTAATTTGAAACGGTAAATTGTCATAGAAGCTCCTCTCCTAAAAAATGCAGTTTGATTCAGAACAAAATTAGCCGAACTCTGAAAAAGCACATGTAAGATCAACTAAAAGAACAAACTTTTTATGTATTCCAAATCGTAATTTTGTTTTCAAAGTTTGTAGAAAAAAAACATAAATAAAATTTTTACCATAGATTCAAAGCTTTGTTCTACCTTAAACGGGTTTCATAAGGTCAGTCGTAATCCAAAGTTTCGAACGTTTTTAAGCAAAATAGATGTCAATTCTCATCAGTAGACTGGGTACGCCTTTGCCAGAAATTTGATGTGAACAATCGTGTAAATATTTTCAAGGCACGTTTTGCTGAAGTTTCCTCCTGGAAACTTAAGTTTTGAAGCAAATGGTGAGAGGAATTAGTTGAATTATTTCCTAGAAATAAGAACTGAATAATTAAGATCATCCGTTACACAACAGGTCTAATGCTGTTCAATTTACAGCTTCCTTACAGAAAGAAGAACGATGTACTACATTAACGCAAGGATGGATTTTCTCATTGAGCAACATGATTCTTTGATCGTTTTGCCTACAGCCTGAGGCTCGGGTTTACCTCCATCTTCTGGTAGTGGACGTGAATAATTTCCTTGACGAGGCCGCAGCCGCTGAAGAAGGCGATGAGGACTGCCAGCAGGTACGCCCACGTGCCAAACTCCAGCTGAAATTGTGGGTTACTTTTATTTGTCAAACACCCGAGTTAAAATTAAACCTATCATACCTGGCCTCTTTGTGTTTAAAAACCTGTTTTTACTGAGTTACGAGTATTAGAATTTTCGTCATCTTAAGAGTCCAAATAAGGTGTGGAAAACTACATGAACTACACTTTTTCATTAGGTAATTAAGCTCACGCCATCCAATAGTAAAGTCACTCAACATGAAGAATATAAATTGAAGTGACGAAAATCCTTTAAAATAATGTCTGACCTCAGGAGAATCAAAGAAAGGCTTCAATCACCTTGATTCGCGGTTGCGTCGTCACGCCGTCTTGATAGGATCCGTCGGTCGAATTTGAGTCTCGAGAATCCACAATGCTTAAAGACTCGATGAGACGAGCCTTAGATTTACCCCCGAGAATACTTGCAGCAAATACTGTCACGGACGTTAGGAATGTGATGTATATGAGCAGGTATATCATATTGACGTACATGCCGTAAGCGTGCCATTTCATCTGCAGAAACTTTTGAGTAAGTGGATGCATGAGCAGCTCGACTCGACCGCTGTTCACCATCGCCTGAGAGAGAGTGTATGAGAATGTACTTTCAATTAACTAATAAATACTGAAGCGTTATTTTGAAATTCGCATTATTTTCGTAAGAAACCAGATACCACTTCACACGGTCAACATCAAACTTTCATGAAAATATCTTGGCCTCAAAATTATCATAGCAGCGGGCATGTCTACGAAAAATTTAGGTTAAGAAACTTCATGAGTCAAACAACATGATATTACAAAATGATTTTCAAGTTATGAACAATGTAATTCTTCATCTTTTGTATGCCTTTACTACCAGTAAAACTAGCTTTTCAAAACGGAGAAGCGATGGGAGGCAGCAGTGTTTGGATTTTTCGAATTTAAAAAGCATATCGTTCTGTGAGGAATTACGTTTTTTGTCTAGCAGTGTATCCTAAACATGAACTGCGATAGCCTATTCAGCACAAAATTATTTCGACAAGGAATTGGAATATAACATACGACGATATTCTTTTCAACTCTTTGCTACGCAATTAAAATGAAATGCAGTTTAAAATTCACATGAAGATGGCGTGCATATCAGACAGTTACGCCGCTCGATATCAATAATTTTCACCGGAATTCAAACGTTGATGTTAGAATAAAAAACCGAGATTCATTCAGATTCATCGCTTCAATCTATTTTGAATGAAGTTTCAAGGCTTGCAGATTTCGTTTCTGTTGGGAGAAATACCCGTTCTACCCACGTGAATGCCAAATGTGATGTTGCGATGATCAAAATAACTTTTTTCCTGTCCTCGTCATCAATACTCAAACACTGCTGCCTCGAAAGATGATCCTCACTGAAATAGGTTTAAAAAACAAACATTTTCAAGGTAAATCCTCAGAGAGGGACCTCGCTGCAACGCCGCTTATTTTCTCCTTTGCGATTTTCACAAACTCTGCCGAACTTTTACAGCCATTGATGATCATGGTGACCGATCGTTCGAAAGTATTAGAATGAAAAAGAGTTGTTGTTGCAGATAATGACCAAGGTAAACAAATTCAGGAATGATTTAATGTTGAAATTGACACCGAAATTCACATAGATTCACTGGTTGATTGGTAATATGAACATTTCAATTTACGCCGAGTAAGTTGAAAGCTTTAGACCCTAATTTCAAAATTATGAAGAATTGCAAAACTTATTTTCAAGTAAATTGACGAGTTCAATGTTAACAAAGCTCATGCATGTGCGGTAGGTACATTTAGTCTGAGCTTTATCTTAGTCAATAGCACGTTAAAATCTGTGTGGGCTCTTGGCATTTCACTTGCTGTCTAGACACGGAAGAGTGTGTCTAAAGGGGCTAATAATTCGTTAAGGTTTTAATATTTTGTTATTGTGTCATAAACTATTTTATACCGTGCAATATAATCCCTAAATTGATTTTGTGTGTACGATAGGTTTTAGCATTTTCGTTGAATGTGTTTAAATAGTTTATTAAAAGGCAAAATGGTGAAATTGAAGTGCAATCAACTTTATTTTTAGAGCTAGATCCTAAGTGTGTTTGTATTATATTGTTATAGAAACCGTTTGGATAAGCCTGCGCGTTTTCGAAAACCCTATACGCACCCAAAGAACCACGAAGTTCTTTACATTCAATATAAGAGCCATAAGATAACCTGCAATAACTTCATTTCAAATTTATGTCATGCAAGGCAATAATGTTTTGTAACAGCTCTGTGCGTTTCAGCAGGACTATTTTCGTTTCAAATGGTGAATCAAACAACCAATTATTACAATGTTAACAACCGTTGTTCATGTTTTTAAAAACGGCCTAATTTTCTTCCTTTCAATGATCCTTCATTAGGGAAATCAATTATAAATTTTTGACCATCAATTGAAAGTTCGGATAAAATATCCAGGGTGAACTCATTTCCTATTACAAGAGTGGCTATGCCTTAGTGCAGCTCTCACTAGAACATTTCAGTCCGAGTCATCACGAGAGACAGAGTCCTCAACTACAATCTGGAGAATAAAAGTTGATGAGATAATTGGTGATGAAATTCTTTTTATTCGTGATGTGTTAAAAATTTGCCAGCCACCTCGGTAGGACGTGAAATTCTGACGGGCGGCGAAGCCAATGAACGGCAACTTATTTTTCATTTTGCTACTCACATTGCACGCAAAAAGCGGAGACGGGCGCCAGTCGCTATCTTTTTTGACGGTGCGCAGATGATTGATTTGTCCGCAGTTCAGCTGCAGCGGAGAGAAGTTGTATGTAATCTGTCGGAATGAGAACCAAAATTTTACGTAAAACAAAAACTGGCGTAAAACTTTAGCTTAGATAAATAAAGAAAAATTTTTTTCCTTCAAAGATTAAAAAGAATACGTTACAATGCTCTTGAAACGCTTCTGAAAGATATATTGTTTTCTTTGGATGGATTTTTTATTCAAAGATAAACTTCAAACCCATCATGGTGAAATTCTTGTGAATACGAAATACATTACTGATAATTCTGTTACCAGGATCCCAAAATAAGAACCATCAAATAGGAAGAGCTCATAAATTTATCATAGATACATCTTCAAATTTGATGTCGGGCACACATTGGATGAAACACACCAAAGCAAAATTTGCTTTTTGTTAACTTGTTTTGAGTAAATGAAGAAAAAATTAGGCCACTCTCGAGAAAACACATCTGTTGGAAGACTAACTCACGTAGTAGCGCTTTGAGTCTTCCTTCAAGTTTGACTTGGTGATGGCCTGGTTGAGAGCAGCCTCGAACACCTTAGGCAGCGACCTGATGAGCTCCATGCTCACGCAGCCGTGGATCTTGCTTCCCATGGGCAGCACCTCCACGGGGCTGTGCAGTCAACATCGTCATCGAGGTCAAATCTAAGACTTTTAAATCATTTTCATTTTCGAGGAAATGACATTAGCAACGTTCGTTAGCTACTAGCAGCGCAAATATAATCGTTCGTATCATTTAATCCCTGTAACATTCCATTTTACGCACTCTGTATTGTTACGTATTCAGTAAAAAATCTTTCAGTTGATAAAATCAAGTGGAAAATTAGCAGTCATTTAAACCTTATCTGCTCAAATTGTCAATTAGAACAAAACATTCTGTATTGATTGTAGTGTTGATGTTTTTGAAACAAGCCCTTCTCTAAGTCATGTATTCAGTGCTTTATATAAATTTTCATTGATTTACATTTTTCCCCTTTTCTCATCATTACGAATTCACAGCGAACTTTCTTTTGAATGCGCAACACTCGACTAATTTGTAAGCACTACTCATCGTTACTGAATTTCTGTTTGAGACGCAAATTTTTGGGTTGAGATTCATCTGAAAGTTTGTAAAAAAACTCTAAATTGGAACCAATTAAGGGTTTACGTGCTTTTCGAAATATTATCGAATACCATGACTTTTGACGAACCGGACACTCCAGCTACGTGTAATGTTTCTCTTGCATCTATTTTGAAAAGATGAAATCAGGTCCGTAATAGACATTCAATATTCACGTCCTTTGTTTGAGGTTTACGGTTGTATACTATCAGCTTAATGGAAGAGTTGATATATAATCCCGAGCTTGAGTTTCGAGGCAGTTTGCTCATCGCTGCGTAAAATTTGTTGTCTGCATATAAACATCACATATGTGCTTCAAAAGATTTTTTTGGGCGGCTGCATTGGTGGAAGAAATGATGCCGTCAGCATATGTAAATGGTGCAACCATTTCTGACAGCAAATGAGCACCAGTTGTCCTATAATAGGCATAAGATTAGTGTCGGGTAAAGCAATTCTAAATGAGAAAAAGAGTTAAAAGAATGTTCACCAAACGAAGCGAACAAAAATTCTTTAAAAAGTGCTTTATCAGAGACATTGCGTGAATGGAATAATACATGGAAAAAAATTTAAAGCATCATTTCAGCTTGATCAAATTACGCTCATTCATGCACTGAATTTTTGGTTTCTGAAAATCGCGCCATTGCAAACAAAGTTAAAAAATACGAAAGAATTACTGGAAACTTTCCGAAAAAATTGCCACTTTATTTTCATAGCCGGTGGATGTCGTGTTTTATTACCCAACAGAAGAATATGAATTCAATGTAAATGTCGCACTTAGACCAAATACTATGCAAATTTGCAGGATATCTACAAATCAAGAAACCAATCCATTAAAATCTTTTATACCCATGGACCGTAACCACAAATTCAGAGACATTTTATTTTTAATCTGGTATGGATTATTCCAAATAGATTCAAATCTCTATACGGGAAACAAGAAACGATACAGAACTCATTCCCTAATCCGTTGAAAATCTTTGTTCGGTTGCTGAACAGTTTTCAATAAATCTGTTAAACTGCAAAACTGAATAAATAACATCAATGTTACGTTGGTGATATTCTGGTCCCTCAACCGTACAATATTACAAATAATAATCTAAAGTTCACATTAAACTAAACGTTTAGTTATACAGACAGACATGATAACTACTGAAGAAGCTAATAAAGTTAATCGAGCTTGTTAGCCTATGCATGATTCTGGAATAAAAAAAGTTGTTAATCTTTTTTCAAAAAAATATTTTGAATATGGGAAGAAGTACTAAATAAATATAGCGTTACGTGTGAAGAGCATCCGCTTGCAAAAAAAAAAAACCGCGTGTGCTCACTGGTTAACAGTCTTTCAAGTCCTATTTTATGTTCTTTAGTTACTTGGTATTCCATGCCCATTCATGTATAGAGGCTTAGATATTTCAGATTTGTTTGATTTGTTTTTAGGAAAAAAAATTAAATTTTCATGTATGTGGAGCTCGCAGGCCAATTCGATACGCAGTTCAGTTCTCACGGGGCTGTCGAAGTGTTGCTTGGAAACACAACTCAGGTGTTTCTTGCTAGGGATTTAGTAGATTATTCTTATTATTTTAAATCATTCAATTTGGAAAATGTAACAGTCACAGAAAAATTATACTTTTATCTAATGTATTTCGAAACAATGTCTAAAGGACTAACCCATATGAAATTGTGAATATAACACAACAAGCTGCCTTACTTTGCCGCTCAAGGCGTAGTTCACATGGGCCGTAAACGCCGCAGCAAGCAGAACCTAACTGAAGGGCAGTGAGCCAGAGTCTCTCTTATGGATCGTTAATGAATGTTAAAATGATTTCTGAACCACAGAACTGGTTCGATTGGAACTGATTACCCAGAAAAATGTTTGTCCTTCCAGAAGATATTTAATCTGCGTTTTTATTGACAGAATGGATATGTTTGCTATGAGTTTCGCGCTATTCAAAACTTCAAATATGATTATAGTCAGGTTTCATTTATTAGTTTTACGAATAAATACTAGTATTTTAATATCGTACAGTCGAATACCTATTGAAAATGCCGCTAGATTTTTATACTTCTCTTTTTGAAAACATTTTAATGTAAATTATGCTCAGAACTCTGCACTAACTCTTGTGCCAATGCAACTCTGAGCCTCATTTCAGAATACTTTCTGTTCTACGTCGCTCAAATACTCAAGTTCGCTTTCTGGTTTCTTTTCCGACTTGGTTCTCGCAACAAATGACCCACCCTCTGTCATGAGTGACCATGGCAATGGCGACCTCTTGCAGTTTGTAGGTAATGGCCACATCTATCGCGGTGGCTCCTTTCTTGTCCTCGGTGAGCTGGCACCCCAGGGACATCAGCTGGGATACAGTTTCCGGGCGGTTCTCCCGCACCGCCAGGTGGAGCGCTGTGTTCTGAAGGACAGACAACGACGCACTCAACCTTTAAACATATACCAATGCGGAGAAAACAATCCTTAAGTTTCAACCACTAACGACTGAAAACGTTATTTTACGCAAACAAACTGATCTTCTACTTCTTTTTGAAAGTTTGCAAATAGTAAGTAAAAATGCAAAAGCTGTAAAGAAATGCTGCATTTATTATATTCGCGTTTTTTAAAAGAAAGGTATTTTATCCCCCGTACGATATTTAAAGGAGAATCTTTGTCACTAGTACAAAGATGCAGGGCATCCTTAGACAAGAAAATGCTTCGGCAGGCAGAGAAGAAGAACAAAAGTCTACAACAACGGGCCACTTGGGTCGTTTCTTGTGAACCATTTTTCACAGAAATGCTTGACTACGAGACGTACGTACAAAAATGAAATAAGGCTGTGCGCACCATTCGTTCACTAAAGTTTTCATAATTTAAAGCTAGCGTTAAATCAGAATTTTGAAGAAAGTGAAGAGTATGTGGCGCACATGCGACTGAACAGTAAACAGATTCAAGGATTTGGCTGTTGCTCGCAATTTACCCTACATTTCATGTTGTGAATTTTCAGTAATAAGAATATTCTCTTCGGAGACTAACGATCCTCATCGTCACTTCCATTTCAAGGAACACATGCGCACTTTTTCTGTCATTTAGTTTCAAAATGACGAAAAATTTGAAAAAAACGAAGAAAGAAAATTAGTTTCAACAATCATGATTTACATTCGTTGTTTGAGAGATTTTTGAAACATTTCCGGCCTGAATATGCAAGATTAATGAACAAGCGACGGCTAGTTTTTCTCAGACAAAGATTTCTTAGCAAGTGAGAGAACGTACCTACGTATACTGTACAGTGCAGCACAAGCATCGGATAGCCACTCAGGATAATATTTTCATACAGGTCAGGGAAGAATGAATGGTTAAATACATCGATACAAAGCATGCGAATCGATGCAAACATTTATTATACAGTCCCGAACACTTCTAACAATCTCACACACCTTCTTTACATCTACAGTAATCAATTACAAGATTTCACGTTGAAAATTTCTTAGACTCGGTTAAATATGAGATTTCATCGATGAGGAGATTAAAATTCACTTCCTGTGAGCAGCGTAAGAAGATTTAGGTGCAATATTAATTTAATTTGAAGCTAAAGTCAGTCAAAACCTGTACACTGCATTCATTCGACAGGTCTCTCATCGACTATATTTCAAGATCTACTGGACACAAACAACCCGTAAAAAATTAATACAGGAAAAGAAGGAATGTATCATTTTCACAACCAGTGGAAGCGCTGAGTTCGAATTACTCTCCACATATTCATCCTGTGCGAACACATTTTAAATATTCATAAAATATCGCTTCAATTGTAAAATAGTGAAAAACATACCAGTATGATTTTGAGCAACAAAGCTCAGTATGCAAAGCTATAAAATATGTGGTATTAGCGTTAACCATGTCATAAAAGTGAGCTTAATCCCCTCATTATAAAAATAATTTTCAGAACAAGAAAATTGCTCAACAAATTTAAATCACTGCTTCTAAGCAATGAAAATGAGTGACCGAAGTGGGCAGTCTATTGACTCTAGATATTACCTCCTTATTGTCACACTCCTGTTCATTTGTTCCATGGAGAATAACATCCCTTGAAATTTTTATTAAAGTGGATAATAACAAAAGGCTACCTAATTATTTTTGTGAATTGAGGTCACGATGTCGTGTATAACATTACTGGAAGAAGTGCGCCAGTAAAATAACCGAAAATGGAGAAGGTTATAAAACGAGAGGATGACTTAATTTAAAAACAGTCCCCTTTTAGTACAGAATAACCTCTCATAATTTTTCTCCAAATGAAACTTTTAAGCTTTTGCCAGCGTTATTGGAAAATGAAAGTAGGTGACTGAAATTGAGTCGGCAAAGTTAGTTTACATTCCTAGAAAATTCAGTGAGCTACAATATCGTCTGACGACATTAATGATGAATTCCTATTCAACATTCAAATCAAAGTTGAATTTTTACATGCTCTCAAATCACCATACGTATGAAACTGTAAAAACGCAGAGAGAAATGATGTAAACGATGCAAGAGCATTGAAATAAAGTATCGTTTCCAAACGATATTCATGATCCTCATTATACAAAATGTACCAGAATACATTCTAACTTGAGCTGCTATGTTATAAACGAAGTTTCTTAAGCAAGAAAACTCTGATTCTACCACCAATACGTATTTTCCTCGCAATTTGAACGTAGCAAAGTTAATTGTCATACATGCCTAACTATGTATTGAAACACCAATCCTATCAAATAATTTTACACAGTTGATTTTTAAAATATTTTTCTCCTTAAGGGCTGCTATGGAAACCGTTGCGTATTGGACCCTCATTGACTTAGGGATTAAGTTTATTCTTTTGTCTTACTTGCAAAAATACCCAAGCTTCTGATGAATAAATCTTTCAAATATTTCGAAAAAGTAAATGTTAGTTCAATGCATGCATTCTTATAACAATTTTGTTGCTTTTAATTGCTCCTGAGGAAAAATTCCGTTGGCCGCGCTGGAGTGGAGGAGCACGCCACCATGCTCCAATACGTTGCCCTGGACAGAAACTACCAACATGTCGCTCTTCCCCCACTTCCCGACATGAATTCCAAAATTTAGTTCATCTTCCCAACGTTCTACAAACAAGTCCTCAAAATGCGTTTGACGAGTATTTTGGTTGTCGCCTTTCATGTAATGATAGCAAGTGCATAGAGGCATTGGTGGGATAACTAAGTAGTCAGTTCCAATACTCATTTGATTGTATGCTGTCATTTTTAATTTTTAATTGCCACATAAGATACAACCAAAATTCTTTGTGAGAGTGGACGGACACTCTGATTTCAGGAATGAGTTCTGTTCAGTTGCAGTTATAGTTGTGTTCAACGTAGGCATGTGTTCACCTTGACATTCCTTGAATCTGTTTTCATTACTTTTTTTGTTTGCATTAGTGATTTATTATTCATTAACTTATTTTGCCAACTATTGTGTTCTGTCTCTTCCACGTGCGCCCTAGCAAATGCTATTGTTCGAGCCAAATTTCTTTTGAACTCCACCCTAAAGTGAATTGAATTCAATCAACTTCTTGAACATTACGTTAATTGGCAACTATGTTGAAATCAATTTATTAACTTTGACATTCATTCTCTATTACACGTGTCCGAGCATTTATAATTTGAGTAAGTCACATTTTTTCTTCAACCCAAAGTGAATAGAATTATATTAACTTTTTACATTATTTAACGTCAGCTGGACGGACCTTTAACGCGAAATTACACTGGTTATTTTCTTAAAATGCACGGCAACTTTGCTCAGAAAATAGTTTAAATGAGTACTTCCTTCAATCAATTCAATAATCCTCATATTTACTTCTGCCTATCCGTTAATGAACAGTGAATGGCATTTCAAGTTCAGGTTTGTTCATAGATAATTTGATATATCATATTGTCTACTAAGTTCACTACTGCAGCCGGTTGTAAGCTCTAGATTCAATCGTGGTTGTTCTCTCTCAGATTTACTCCGGTTATCTTGTTATTGGAGCCATTCCATTTTAGTTTATACACCTTCTTGCGTTCGATCTTCCTTCATATGAGCAGTTCTCAACCATCAGACTTTGATTGGTAATCAGTAGCATAGTTCAAGCTGATTAGTTTTGAGATTTTGTGTTAATCAACTGCATTTGCAAATTGTTCGTTCTTTGTAATTTTCAGCTGTTCTTTATAGTCCGTAATGGTCACCGTTGCCCCAATCGGTCACGCTTCAAAATATTTAATGGTCTGTCTCTTGACTACCATTGTTCTCTAGCAACTGCGCCGTCGCGTTCTTATTGGTTAGGCCACTGTTCCTAGCTGGGCTGCTCCTGTTCGAGCCACGATTTTCCGACTAGATATTTTGCTACTGAGGTGCTAAGCATTTCGTAATGCCTAAATCCACAATTTTAAACGTGCAACTGAAAGTACACTGCTCTTACTTATTTATTAATCAATTGTAATAAAACGTTGAAAATATCGAACCATCTTCATCAGCTGGCTCAGTTCGAGCCTAGATTCTATCAATCAGTTGAACTTCCCTGCACAGATCGGCTTGGTAAAAGCCGTGATCCTTTTAATGTTTCATATTAAAATTTTAGAGCTCTAATTTCTTCTGCTATCTTAATTATTTATTATATAAACATTATATATCCTAACACAATAAGGTGTTACCTTTCAAATTCAACAGTCGGTTATACGAGCATTATAACCCGAACGATTCCACACAAACGAAGGAGTGAAGCGACTATTCACCCCTTCCTTGTCGGTCTGGTCGAGCATGAGGCCGTGCCTTAATTTCTCTGCCTGCTACCTTAAACATTTCTTAAATAAACATTATAAATACTAACGCAATAAGATAATTTCTGCAATTCGGCCTTAAAATTCAACAGTCGGTTGAGCTAGCTGGGAGCAATAACAGTCGATTGTGGGAGCAAGATAACATGATTCACACAAAACGAAGGCGAGGACTGACCGTATCCCAGTACGTCTGGTCGAGCATGTGACCGTGGGTTAATTTCCTCCGCTACTTTTATTAAATATCTATTCAAGAGGCATTATAAATACTTACACAATATGACGCACTTTGACTCTTAAAATTTAAGAGTCGGTTGTGCGAGCACCATAACACGAGCGACTTCACACAAAACGAAAGCGCCGACTAACCCCTTCCCTGTCGGTCTGGTCGAGCATGTGGCCGTGCACTGCGAGCAGGATGTTGATGGTCTCCATGTGGCCCTGCGAGGCGGCGAGGTGCAGCGGCGTGCGGCCCTGGTGGTCGCGGTGCAGCAGCGCCCCCTTGCTGATCAGCAGCTGCACCAAACGGCAGTGGCCTGGGGCGTCAAGAAAGGGTCGCAATTAGAAATGACCAAATTTTGCGCCAATGATATCTTGGCACTAATGTCACTCATTGATAATCTTCATCTTCGAAGTTTAGATCGCACAATGATTCAACTTGTATTTGAGTCGATGGGGCTGTCAACATGAAGCTGAAGGTCAAAATTAATGAGCAATTAAGAGTGAAATGAGAAATACTTGCGCAATCAAAGATTTTCGTTTAGAGTTTACACTAAATTTTGGCACAGCAATTAATTTGACTTACTTCTCTGACTAATCCAGCAGCCGGTTTTAAATTTTAACTTTAGTTGATGCTATAGTTTATAATAACAATAACATTATAATTTTAAGAAACAGCAAACGGTTAAAAGGAAAATGGTAATACAATAATACTCATTTCAAAACCGGCTAAGGTGCAAGAGATATCTATTCGCCAAATTTTAGCAATTAAATTGTGTAATAGGCTCCCTTAAACGAAGCTTAGTAAATGCTATTATGAATGAAACATAGGCGCTCCAATAAATGTCAACTTGAATGGGTTTCAATAGATAATTTTGTCCCTGGTGATAAAACGACATTTTACAGCTTCTTCGCAACGTTTGAACATGAAATGCGAATTAGACGAGAACCTTTAGTTTGTTTCTTATTTCTTTGAATCATAGATAGTGAAGTGTACTGTAATGTGATTTTTCATTTTTCTCATAAAAAACAGTAATTCTCATTTTGCTATCTATTTTACTCAACTTCGTGATGAAAAATTAACCTTAACGCTGAGCTACATAACACTACTCCAAGGCAATAATTTTGTGACAAGTTGAACAGGAGCCTAAATCTTGGCGATGAGACGAATTTTTTTTTTTAATTCTATTCCGAACTGTAAGTCCGGAAGCACGAGTCTAATTTCTTATATAAAAATAATCAATATACAGTGATATCGCCTCACATCATTCTCAATTGGGTCAGTAAAACACATCGAATGAAGTAAAACGTAAGTACTGACCTTCTTCACTAGCAATGTGTAGAGCGGTCTTCCCGTCGCCATTACTCTCATTGAGGATGAGAAAACCTTTGGTTGATTCCAGGAGCTGACGAACAGTATTGTAGCGCCCGTACCTGAGGAAAAGGGAAGGAAACGTTTCATAAATGTTTACACTAAAATAAAATTTTTTTGTTTTATAATACTACCTTTGCAGTCACTCATTTACTGGTACTAGGAGGTAAGGTCGGGAAAATGTAGTATGGGATTATCCACATAAAAAAGCTATTCACTTTATTTCGAAATCGACCGCAATGTGGCCAGCATTTACTATCGAAATACCTTAATACCTTTTACATAAAATAATTATAGCTCACCAGTGTTAGTACAACAAGGGATGAAGAATACTTACGTTCAATTCAAATGAAGTGTCTATGATAAATTTGAACCCTTAAGCAATGAAGTGATGAGAGGTTATTCATAAACAATTGTTTTCTCAAATTTCCTTATATATTGCATTCTAATGCCGGTGGTTGCAGTAGATAAAGTTCTGCGAGTTTTGTAAAATTCAACTTGGTAGACGAGAGTTCCACGTTTCACGTATATACCCCAAATCTCTTTGAAAATTTCCTTGCCTTTTATTTCTTGCTTTTGTAAACTAATAAAACAGATTCGCAATGGCTTCCTGTCAACTAGAACATTTAACCAGATTTATGAAATTGTAAACAGTGCAATGGCGACGACGTACTTGGCGGCAAAGTGCAGGGGGCTCTCGTTCCTGTGGTTCTTGGTGCGCACGGAGGCCCCGAGTTGGATGAGGGACTCCAGCGACTTGATTTGGCCGCTCTTCGAAGCGTAGTGGAGCGGGGAGCAGCCCGATATGTCCTGGTCGTTGAGGAGCTGCGCAAGCTTCATGGGGCTCTGTGAAGACAGCGCAGAAGCAACCATTAGTAGGTGTGCTTGCAATTCATCAGCGTAGCTGAGTTAAAAAGTTGGTAGCGAAAAATGTGAGCAATGTTTCATCGTAAAATGTTTCACTGTACACTCTGATGAAATTAATTACTTGAAATCAACTTCAGGAGTAGGATGATCAGCAGAATTATCCTCCCCCTCAGATAAAAAAGTGTTTCATTTTTCTCCCAAAATCGACACTGCAGGATATGTCCCAAAGATAATGAGAAGTAGAAGCTCATGAATTTTAATGACAACTCAAATTGTAATTTAAAAAAAAATAAAACATTGAAACTGCAATTTGTTGGTAAGATTTGAGTAACTGGAAGAAAATAACGATAAAAAAAAATCATACAACGAAATAGAATCCAACCCGGATGCGCTAGTGTCAAAAGCTAGTCGATGCTCCCCTTCTAGCATGATCACCTGTGTTGCATGCCAGATACCGCCAGATCTTGCATACAACTGCGATGCATGCCAGATACCGCCATTGTACAGATCATTCTCTATCGAAACTACAGGTTTATTTGGATAAGAAGACAAAAATATTACGAATTGTACAATTATATATTGCTGTCGTTATTTTCGTCATGAAATGTTGTGCGAATTTCATTTGTTTTTCATTCTTTTTGGGGAATATAAAAAATAGATAGAAACAGAACTGACAGAACTCTAGAGACAATGAACGAACTACTTGAAGAGTCGGTAGCTAAACACACACATTTAAAGACTGTCTTCATTTTGTGTTACAATAATTCGTCGTCAGGCAAAGTGAACAATATTTATGTTCAAAAAGCTGTTGTTGCTTAGTTATTACATAATTAAGTTAATAATGCAATGTTCCGGTATATCCTGCCGATTTCAAAATTTTAGACCCTTCTTCAACCCCGTATGAGCTCAGAATTTTAGAGTACTTGCATATCTTCAAGCGAAACCCTCATTTGAACAATATGGACAGTTCGTACCCTTTGCAAATAGTGAATGGGTAGATTCCTCGTCAGAACCAGCCTAATTTCATTTCATACCTATGTGTCACATGTATTCTTTCGGTGTTTCTGTATTTTATTCTTTGTTCTTGTCCGTCTCATGCTCTGTATTTTTACTTTCATGATATATTTATAGCACCTACAATTAATTTTACTTTGATCTTATAATAATTATTCAGACGCAATTCTTTTGTTTTTCGTGTGAACTGATGATGGAGCTCGGCTTCGAAACGTTTTCTAAGTAAAAATGATAAACTGTATCGGAATTTCCTTCGCTTTTAAGCTTCTGATGAGGTTGCGATTAAAGCAAACCACTGACGTGTTCAGATACATCAAGTTAATATAGTTATAACCTGCTGGCTAATAACTGTACGGAGATAATGCTAGTTTGTGCAGGATGTTTTACGACAAGAGGTACACAATTTCACAAGCAGAATATGGCCAGATGAACAGTTATTTCTATGAAATTTTCAGAACACTTTTGGATTTGTGAGATATTAGCAGTTTATGGTTTTAAAGTGTGAAATTTGATGAAACAATTACTCACAATGTTCAGTTTGAATTTACGTCACAATTACTTGTCGTCTTATCCAAATAAACATGTAGTTTCGATGGAGAATGATTTGTAGAATGGCGGTATGTGGCAGCCATCACAGGTGCAGGGGTGGTGGTGGTGGTGGTGTGTGTGATGGTGGCTGTGATGCGGCTAGATTTTGAAACATCTTGCCCAAACTAGCATTATCTACGTATAGTTATCAGACAGCAGGTAGCAATTATATATATATAAATATTGTTCACTTTGCTTGACAACGAACTATTGTGACACAAAACGAACAACAGTCTTTAAATGTGCGTGTTCAGTTGATTTCTATTATTTATTTTCCAGCAAAAGAATGAAATACCAATGAGATTCTCACAACTTATCATGACGAAAATTACGACAGCAATGTATCATTGGACAATTCGTAATATTTTTGTCTTCTGATCCAAATAAACATGTAGTTTCGATAGAGAATGATCTGTAGAATGGCGGTATCTGGCAGCCATCACAGGTGCAGGAGTGGTGGTGGTGGTGTGTGTGATGGTGGCGGTGATGGAATGGGAGCATCGACTAGCTATTGACACGTGCGCAACCCGGATGCAGAAGAATTTTCAAATCAACTGTAGTAAATAACTTAACCTTAATTAAATTACTTTAACCTCCAGCAAACTTCCCATACTTTTGCACTTTATTTGCGTTGTAACACATTCTGGGATAGCGGTTTTGGGAAATGAATGCCAGTTTTGTATGAACAGTTTAAAGAACGAAGTTTGGGGGGTCCGTTACCAGGTTAAATGAAACCCTCTATATTGAGTGTACAATGAAGCCAAATGGCATAATTCTAAAATACGACGAACACTCCCCCTGAAAAATGTTATTCACTTAATTTGTGCATTTTATAGCGACAACTGAAGTAAAGCATGGATATTTAGTTCAAATGAGTAACATGAAGAGGCATTTTTGCTGCTGTAAAGGTGGGAATATTTCAATCACCAATTAATGCAAAATCAATCCAGCTCTTAACCTAATGTGCACGGTTAAGCTTCACCAGTTACAAAAAGAAACAGAGACCTTGAATGTCAATTCCATTCTAATAGACATAGAGACAAATAACTCTTTCACGTCATTTCAGACGAGCTTTCTTCCACTAACAACTTAAAACTATACACAAAATAAATTACGTCAGTAAAAATTCAATGTAGATCCAAACTAAAGGACGAAAATTAGTGCACATAGTTTTTACAGCTAACAAAGTAACAGTCGAGTACAAACACTCTACGGATTACTAACCGAAGTCTGCCTGAGGGACACGATGTCGGTGATAGAGCCTCCATTCATGACGATGATGTGCAGGATATTCTTACTGGAGTTGTCCCTGATGCCCGGGTCCGCACCCAGCTGCAGCAGCGCCTCTACAGAACGCCAGCAGCGCTGGCTCGCCGCAAGCAGCAACGGCGTCCTGCTCTCGTTGTCTCCAACGTTCAGAGCGGCTCCCTTCAGTCGCAATGCAAAAATACTCGGGGAATGAGGGAGGACAGCGTAGTTTTAAGGTTACGGGCAAATGAGTTGGCAACAATGATTTGGTCGCAATGATTTCTTGGTCGTAAAAGAGTTTTGTGATGATATCTCTACTCTGTGGTTGTAACTTCTTTGCGCTGCTACTTCACTTGAAACGTGAATTCAATCTGAGCTTCGAAAACGTAAATTTCAATAAGCAAATTATATACATTACGTGCTGATAATTGATCTTCACTTGATGATTAGAAAACTCCGTGAAAATTACAGCTTTGTTCAAGAGTCTTTACAATTTGCTCGCTGTGAAATCTAATTGTTTTGAGTGTCGTCAATAAATGTACAATGTCCCTGATCTTTCTCCAATAAATTCGTTATGAATAACTTTTTTTGAAATGTAGAGTGGGGCCTTCTTATTTTCACCACAGATGAGGCTTTCTCTAATGTTGTAGTCATAAAGCATTTAATAAATTTAAAACGATTATCGTTTACTGTGTTTTTTATCTCTTGTAACGCCCTTATGAAAACTAGAAGATGCACATAGCTCTTCAATGGTAACGAGAAGTAAGGTTTCAATTACAGTCTACAATGGAAGAAGTACAACACACCTGATAAAGTCAGTTTAGAAACATCATAATTCATTACGTTTTATTTCGACCTTTAAAAAATGAAAAGGAATGATGAAATATATTCTAGTACATTATTCGTAAGAAATGAATTACGAAATCAAATTTAAATAAGCACTGTTTTCGAAAGGGAATTAAAAAACAAGTAATGAAAAAACACCATTCACTGACACACACATTTGTTATTCAATTTTTAAGTGTGGAATGATATATAATTTCATGAGGTACGCATTTTTATATAGTTATTTGAACACACATTTCAAATATTAAAACAAATTGTGAGCCGCAGGGAAGACTTATGCAACGCAATTATCAACTAATAAACTTCAACATAAAATTCTGAAGTGGGGAGTAGATTTTGCGCGTTGCATAAAATATCACGACGCTATAATTCTAATGTTTCTTCATCCAGGGCTATGATAAAACAGGAACATTCTGCTCTATATAGGTCATATGGTCTGTTCTAGAGGGTAAATAATAACCGCGTTGGTATTTGGTTTTTGTGAATCCGACAACCTAAATGTAAATGCAATTGCATCGAAGTTGGTTGAATGAATACTCCAACTTCACGTGAAAAAATTTGAACCGAGTCATAAAACGATTAACTAGAGCCGTACCGCTGGACAGAGTCTATTCCCGTTCGAGAAATATTAAATTTCACGAATTGCTGGAAATTTCAGTTTCTCGCTGGGAAAAATGATGTAATCACGAATCGTAAAATCGACATCAGTTGATATATAAAAAAATATCATCGAATTATATTGGACGATATGACCGTCAGAAGGATGACAAAAATGAACTGATAAATGGAAAAATTTTGTTAAGTTTTAATGGAGCCAATCTCGCCTCCACTACAAGAATCAGACGAGGTAACTAGTAATAAAGTGAGCCTCACCTCCATGCGAAGATACCTGACGAGGTAACTTTTTATGGAGCAAGCTTCTCCTTCTCGACAAGAATCAGACAAGATAACTTAAGTAATGAAGTACGCCTCACCTCCATGACAGGGTGGTGGGCGATGTTATTAGTAATGAAACAAGTTTATTTTTCTTGCGAAGATACTTGACAAGGAAATTAATAAAGAAACAAGTCTCACTTTTATGCGAAGATATCTGACAAGGTAACTAGCAACAAAGCAAGCCTCACCTCCATGACGAGATACCGCACGAGGTCAGGATGGTCGAACATCGCGGAGCAGTGGAGGGGCGTCATGCCGCGAGCGTCTTTGACGCTCAGCACTTCCAGTTTCTGATCATACAAACAAATGCTTCATTTACACTCGATTAACATCTTGAAATCAGCTCAAAATTTGAATATTCAAGCCAACGGGAGAATTGAAACAGAAATCAGATACTGGTTTACAACGGGCTTCAGAAATTTGCCCTGCACAGAGTGAGAAAACGCTACCTGTTTTAAGGAAATTCAAGATTAGGAAGAACTGACTGAACTTGTGCGCTCGATCCAACCGTGTTAAAATGAGTTTCAGCGTAACCCAGTATGGCGTAACGGTTATTGTGTCTTGGTCTCAAGTACAAGGCACTTCAACGGTCGATGTATAATTTGACCAGCATCAACTTGATTTGATGAAATAGATTTTTCTTACAAGGCAATCCAATATTTACATTCAATAACCGTTAAATATTCCATTTTACATTCCAAGAAACGGTTATTTAAAAAAAATTACATCTTGACTCTTTGTGTTACGTCAGTTAAAGAGCGCTCAAAGAAAAATACTGGGCCAAATCATAAACGTTTTTTGTCTAAGAGGAGCGAAAAATACCTGCTCCTATCGAACTTCTAATGATTTTCCTGTGAAAGGAAATTCCTTACGCAGAATAATTCAACGTTGATTCACACTTCAGTTTTATATTTCAAACTTTAATTTATACCAGAAAAATTTGTTTTGTTCAAAGGGAAATCACGCAGGTATCCTTCGGTAAGAGTTTTTCATCTCGATTATGTACTAAATGCAGATCAGTGTTTTCACGGCTTTAACTCAACTAGAAAAATTTGAAAACAAGCTCAGAGAACGCTAATAAAGAATAGGTCACCTTTTCCAGGGCAACTCAGGATTATGCTTGGTAAAAAACGACCCGTTAAAATTTTTTGAATGTAATCTGGGTGGTACTGAACGGTTCTCAAGACACGATTATTCGCTGACTTTCCGCCAAAGAATTGAGTTTTATCATTCCATTGTTAAAAAATATCTTAGGAAATAATACGAGCTAAAAATTGGACATTGAAGCAAACTGCGTTTAGATGTTCGTAAGATACATTATGAACAGTAGTCAACGTTTTACGAACCCACAAGCTACGAGCTGAATGGCAAAAGAGTTGTCGAAACAGATGTAGAGTTTATACATAAAGAGAAATTTTGTCGAATAGATTTCGTATTCACGTATAAATATATTACACAAGGTATAATAACAATTGAAGCATGCGAATAGAGTCGTAGCTATCGCATGTCATCATTATACCTGCTTTATTTCAACGCTCGCCACACGCTACTCGAGAGGAAAAATGCAGTGCACTTGCGCAATTGTTATGATGGAAAAATGTTTCGCATCGAGCGTTTTGCTCGTTAATGACGCAGAAGAGACTAAACTGCATTTCGTGAGTGGCATATGAGAGACTAAGCCGCCGTGGGTGAGTGGCGTATAAAAGACTTAACTGCAGTGCGCGAGTGACACAAAGTACGCATAGCTGCAGTTCACTCAGTCCTTCAAACCAGATCATGGGTTCTCTGAACAAGTACGAATTTATCAGAATTAAGAGCGCAAATTAAATTTCCTGCATCATTTCTAATTCCTACACGATAGATTGCAAAAATAATAGGAGCTATTTTGGAGAGAGCTTACTTTCCATGACTACTTGAATGCTTGCGAGTAAAATACACTCGGAGAGGAAATTTGCGAAACAAAGAGTCTCATTTTTTTCATTTAAGCAGAGACAATTGCGTGAAAGCACTCATTTGCGGGAGGCAAACACATTAGGGCAAAATCCAGTCGTTGACATCCTTAAATAGACCGCAAAATTAAATTGAGGCCCCAAAAAACCGGAAACTTTGAAAACTACCCGATGCTAGCGTGATTACATCTGTGCGAACATTAAGCCTCAAAAAACTTTTTCTCACTCGTGTAAATGTTATTTTTCTGAAAGATTAACTTGTGAACCCACATAAACCAGACAACTTTTCAGTAAAAATAAGAAATAGTTATAGACCACGAAATTTTTCGATTTTTTATTGCAAATTTTATTGCATTCAGGGTTGCGGAGTCGTAGTCGCCCGAGTCGCATGTTTTAGGTTGGAGTCGGAATCGGAGTGAGAGTCGTTCTATTGGATGTGGTGGAGTCGAGTTCTGAGTCGTCGGTACTTATTGGTGCCTTTGCCTTTAATTTTTACTAAAATCAATTTATAATTCTTTTAAACCGAAATTAAACGAAACAGAGTTAAAATAATTAACTAGAAAGCTAAAAAAATGCTTTGTTTTTATTGATTATTTTCTTCGAAGTACGAAACTGCTTATCTAAACCTATAACCTAATGCTGTCATTGATATCTAGTCATTGTGGGTTTGTATACATATATATGATACACACGAGTACGAGATACAATTGTCATGCATGAGTGATTATGTATATTTTACAGTTAAAAAGCACGAATGAACAATTGAAAGCATCGCAAATCAATTCTGTTTATTTTCTGTCTCGTTTATTTTCCCTTAATAAACATGTAGAAAGTAGAAACCACTCACACACAGAGTGGTAATATTGTACGCTCTTAACTTGTTTATACTCTATACCAGTGGTTCCCTACAACGATCTTTTCTAGTCTCTGGATTATTCTATGATGTATTAATTGAAATTAACTAGTCTTTGGAGGAGCCTAAAGTTATGATGTGATCATGAAGAATTCTAGTCCATAGGTTATGTTATGATATTTTAATAATGGAAATTTAACTAGATAATTCTAATATCAATAACTGGAATGTTAGTTTATTTCTTCAGCAATGTGTAGTACTTAGGTTCTTCATACTCATTTGTTTTGTTTATTTCTTATAGTCTTTAAGTTAAAATAACATGCATTAGTAATGAAAATTTCAACGTATTTCTAATGTTATACCTTGAATATTGTTTGATTCTTTCAGAGTTATATTGGATTTACTTTATGATTATCATGCTGTATTTCTATCTTCAAATTACTCTCCAGTTTTCAAGTAAGTATACGTTAATACGATTTTTATAATTATGTTTTTACAATCTTAAAAATGAAACAGCATCTGTTTTAAGGCATTGTGTATTTAATTACTTTGTCGCAATGAAGATCTGGAAACGTTGTAAGATAATCAATATCGAAATTGTGATATATGACAAATTAAAAATACTATGAAAACGAGCTGCTGTGAAAATAATAACACAACACAAGCAAAAATCTCATATGGTTACACACATATTGTATCTGAGAGGGATGCACTGCCTCAGCTGCGATGATTGTGGAACTTTATGCGATGGTACAAAATTTATCGCTGAAAACCTTCCAAATTGCGTCAAAAATAAAAAACGAACAGGAAACGGGTGCTTATTCAAAAAGAAAGTATCAAATGCATGGTAAAATTTAGAAGAGTATAAAAACGTACCATATTTCATACAAAGAAGCTAAAGGGGTTTTTATTCATTTAAAAAACGTACCAGAAAAGTCAGGCCTACTGAGACGAAAGCAGAACGCCTTTTGCCTATTCACTGGAAGAAATAATAACCCTATTTTGAAACACCTAGGTGCGTTTGACGTTTGTCCCAAAACCGAGACACGTAGATGCATCATCAGTGAGACACTCAAGATTAAGATGTACAACAGTGTCTTCAGACCCGATTTAGAGATGCTTCAGTGTCTCATTAAAAATGGTTCAGTGTCTCATCGATGAGATACTTGGGCTTTAGTTTGATGCATTCATAACTAGTGTCTCACAGAAAACTCTACGGAAATTAAGCGTAACATTGCACTGCCTTGTATGGGTGACACTCCCATTGCCTGTTATTACACTGTTTATTAGAAACGTTCTCGAATGTCATGGAGAGCAGCGGCAAATGCTGCTGGGGGTACCAGAAGTAGATAAACCTGCTGGAAAACAGCGGTAGAAGCTTTTATGTTCACCAGTTCTGAGAACTGCTGATAGTAGCTCCGCCATTTCAATCCATTCGGCCAAGTACGGCAGCGGTCTTCCATAACCTTTTTCTTTAATTTCTAAAGATGAAACCTTCAGTAGAAGTCGGAATGTTTGTAGCAGAAATTGAACTTACATATCTTACATTTACTGAAGACTTAAATGCCTTGAGTCAGGTCTGAGGGGTGACTAAGCCATTACATTTCTAATGCCAATAAAACAAAGGCAGCACTTTGAGACAATTAGCGCCCATCGAGGGGTCGCACTCCCAATGAAACATCTGCTCTCTCTTTGAGAAGTTCTGGCCACCTATGAGACACCTGAACTGCCATGAGACACTTAGAGAGACAAAATTTTCTCTCAGTGTTATAGCTGTAATATAACATAGTGCCATAGTATTACATATGGCACCTGCGCTTCATTGTTACTCTACGGAGTGTAGAAACAGAGAATAAAAGGCAGTACGTATCGTGCCTGATTTCTCTAAAAATATATCAACATTTTTGTTATTTCGAGCATGCGTAGAAACTGAATCAACTATTATAAATTTGTTGGATTAGGGCATACTCAGTCATAGAAATAAATTGTTGATGCTGATTTTCACTTCTCAGGGTAGGCACTGCCTACTCTGCCTACTCAGAGGGTACGTGTCTGTAATATATAATAATAAAAATTGATTTTTGGATTCTGTAGCCAATTTTACTGTAATTTGTAAATAAGGAATGTAAAAATCCTGTATACAGGTTGCAATACCTGCAACTATTAAGAAATAACATATTTATTTTAAAAATTGTAAATAGCTGAAGTTGGAGTCGCAAAATTGTGAATAGGTGGAGCCAGCTTTGGAGTCGCATAATTTTGTATAGGTGGAGTCGGAGTTGAAACTGGAGTCACCAAATTCTAAAAAGGTGGAGTTGGAGTCGGAGTCGCAAATTTATTCCTCCGACTCCGCAACGCTGATTGCATTGCATTATAGCGTCTAGGTAAAATCCGAATAGAGCATCCAAACCTTAACATAGCAGCATATATCTGCATTCGAGTTAATGTCGGTGATGATATCCATCACGCATGTTGGAATAAATTTTTAGCAACCAAACTGCATTTATTTAACAAAGAACATTAGCGAACATGATATGGAAGCGACCCCCGGGGTGTTCAATTAAAAAATCCTACACTAATCGGAACCATTGAACCCCAAATTCGCCCCAGGCTTTCAAGCCAGCCGCTCTTTCCTCAAGATTGATTATAAAAAACATTGCCTGACAATGTTACTACCATCAAGAGAAGAGCAGAAATAATGATTTAAACTGAAAAATTCCGGTTTAAGCTGAAGGCCCTGAAATCTCGTGAGTATCATTGATAATTTATGTCATTGGTTGTAATTAAGATTTACATCACATTTACCTGGTAAAGAGTACAATCAAGAATACTTGAAATCTTCAAGCCCTGTAGCAGAATATGGACTACTACAAGGCCAAGAATGACTTGAAATTTCTCAATCCATGCCAACTTGAAACAAGAAATTTGACGCCATTCGAATGATTTGTATCGATTCACAGTTTTCCAAGGTAATTTTTAGAAGCTTGGAGATGTTTGATGGATATATAGTAGTATAATACATGTGCTTTAATATTTATGCTATGCTTATACTTTTATTATGACCTGAAATGTTAACAAAATATGCTTCAAAAAAATTTCCATTTAAAAATCGAAACCACACTGAGAAAAATTTTGTCCCAAAACCGAGACACTTTTGTGTGTCATGGGGTTATACGACACACTTAAATGTGTCAACCATGACACACTTAAAGGTAAATCCATTTTATTCCACATAAATATTTCACCTTATCAGACGGGTCACTGAGTACACTAATGTTCGGACAACGTCTAAGAACGTCTGAGAATTAGAAAAAAAATTAGTGAAGGTATTTGGGTTTTTAAGAGAATTGTACTTCATTCACAAAATCTAAACACAGTTCGGTTTTCTACAAAAAAATTTAGCCGTTTGAAACTTGAATATGTATTTTAACTCTCTCAACTACTTTAATATGTGGTCAAGGGAAATATTCTACTATGTATCAAATATTTCGAATAACCGTGTGAGACACACAGGTGTCTCAAAAATTTCTCTCAGTGCAGCATTGGATGGAATTAAAATGGAAATAAAAGAAATACAAAATACGCAATGGCTAGTTTTCATTGAAGTCATTCTAGAAATGAAAAGAAATACTTCCTCAAATGTTATTCACATATCAAAAACTCAAGTAACCACAAAACAGTCGTCGATAAATAATTATCCATTGCGCTTACCGCATTTTTTATTATGGGAGACAATGATTCCATTTAAGCTGCAAGAAAGAAGCACAAAGTGAGATAAAATAATTAAATCCGGTTTTGTTGGGCATACTTTTGTATTCTATAACAAAATGAAAAATCCCAAATTTTCAAAGCAGAATTTTTCGCTCCAATATATCGTCTGACGTAATATGCTGGTAGGCATTTTTCTTTAAGGTGCTACTAAAAGATAACCTGACTATTTCATCAGCTCTAACAACATGAAGCAGACCTTGTGAAGTCGAACCCTGAGCGTGAGTTGTCGTTCGTTACGATTGTTCAGACGACATTGTAAGCCACAAGACAGACCTCATGACGGTGCATGGTGGACATGAGCTATGGTTCGTAATCATTGTGCATGAATGCCCTTGTGGGGCTGCTTGCTGAGGTTTTGCCGTCGTTCGTAACAATAAAGCATGTTACATCCAACAACATGACGAACCTTGTGAGGCTGCATCTCTTAGCGCAGCCAGGGGGGGAGGGCACGGGACCATGGCTCCCTACCCTCCGAATTGTTGAGCTGGGGGCTAGTTTCAGTCGCCGTTTTAAGTAAAATAATACAAAGATTGCTGATAATGATTGTCTGGCCCCCCCAAAACAACTATTTGTCGGTGATCCTGGCCCCACCGAAATTTTTGGTTGGGACGCCACTGGGCTGCATGGTGAACATGTGCCGTCATTCGTAACAATTGTGGATAATTCATTCAACAACAGCACTGACCTCGTGAGGCTGCATGGTGAACATGAGCTTGACGATGTCGAGGGCGCCCTGAGCGCACGCGAGGTGCACCGGCGTGTTGCGGTCGTGTTGCTGCATGGCAATGTTAGCTCCGTTCTTCAGGCAGATCTCTACCGCCTGCTCACACAATGAAATTAGTTCTTCAATAACAAACTTTTAACATTCACTATGATTTATCACATATGAATGAGTCAATTGCACCGACTTCTTCGCCTCCAGGTCTAGGATGGCGGTTGTGAAGAAAAGAATTGAGATTTTTTCCATCATAGGTACCGAAGGCGGTACTTTAATCATCTGAAAATTTAACTGGTGACGTAAAAAATCTCACCTATTTTATTTTTAATTACAGGCCTTGAGTTTACCCATAATCAACCTATGCTCCACAAGCTGCTTTCAAGAATACTTATCTAATTTGTTTTTTAATTGTCCATCTATTTTCGAAAGCAGACAGTATATCTCATCCGATAATCGATTTGTGCTCGATGTTTTCTGAAAGTACTCAAGACGTTGACATTTTAATAGTCTTACGTAGTTCATTATTTCATGCATGCACTCCCCACAACTATGTATGTCTCGATTGTGTGCGAGCTGATACCATTCCAAAGATAGGAATGAAAAAGACGTCTTACGGGTCATCTCGTTTAGCAGGATAGACACTGCGGGCTTAGTTTCACTCGTATAATGGGAATGAAAATGACAGTGCGAGGTTTATCCTGAAAAAATCAATGTACTCACATATTTAGTGCAACGCGATTGGAATGAAGCACAACTTACTACCAGATTAAGGACACTACAATTTGAATAAATCCTACCGTTACCCAACCATTTTTTCAACCATAGGAGGAAATGAAGACCTTACCGTCCGTCCTCACCATTAAAGGCACCTCAAACCATATTACACTCCGCGGATGTTTTGCTGTTTCAACCGAGCACCGTCCGTCGAGCACCGTCAGTGGAGCAACGGGCTATCTTGCAGTACATCATGACAAACCTGAATGCACTTTTGTGAGTAAACATCAACCTCAATGTGAGTTAACATTGTTAACTCACATAAGAGACCAAACTGCAGTCCGTGAGTGGCACGTAAGCGACTCAACTGCAGTGCGCGAGCAACACAAAATACACACAACTACAGTTCATTAGGACCTTCAAATAAGGTCAAGGGTTCTCTGAACAAGAGCGAATTTACCAGGAATGGGAACGCAAATTAAATTTCCTGCATTATTTTTACTCACACTTTACAATATAGGAGACAGATTGCAGCAATTATGGAACTATTTTGGAAGGAGCTCACGTTTGATCACTAACTCTGAAGGCTTGCTCTAATACTTCATATTTATATATTTACTTCACGATGTATTCTGCTAGAATTTTCAGACCCAGCTGCAGCCATTGTCTGATCGTTCTTATAGCAGCGCTTTTTACGAAAGTATGGCTTTATTATTTTCTAACATAAAATGAAATAATTATAAAACATTTAGAGTTGTGCTAGAGCATTGGGGAGCGTCAATGCGTTCGGCTGTAGAATGTTAATAAACTTATATTCTGGCTTCTGCTTAGGGATGTCCATTACGAAGTTCACGTTTTGAAAAAATGTGTTTGTGGCATACTTTTGTGTTTTTGTTATCGCTTAAGAAAAAACTGCAAAACCTTTTGTTACTCTTTTCCACGCTGCAATTGTTCTAAAAGTAAGATGTCAAAATTGCTGATTCGTAAACATCTTTCGTAGGTTTCAGTTCAATTTTCGAAATTAATATTTAAAAATTAAATCTTGAGTTTTCTCTGATACAAAGGTGACTGAAAAGCGCGGAGTAAAATATTTATCGCTTACTGACGCAGTAGTGATGTTTTTCGAAGCTTTCTTGTCCTTCAGGGTTGGTGTATTTATCCCACTGCAGGTTTCCCAGCCTGTGTTAAGGCAACGTTTTCGATTCCCATCAACTTTCCCTTGATCTTGCGAATGAGACACTTGGAGGGAGTCACGTGTTCAGCCTAAGTTGTCGTCTCAAGCACTTTACTCGTTATCTCACCTGTAGCGTAATATACTCTTTCTAATCTTCAATTTTATTCCCCCATTTCTTCATGTTAATTAAGTAGACCCCCACTCCTTTCTTTATCAATGTTGAACGTCACTTTCTTTCATTTTTTCTCGGCCCTCGCGCATCGGGCGTAATTTGTGCACCATGAGTGTTCAATAAGCCTCCTGAATGGGGTCTCCCGCTAAATCATCAGCAATATTGTAAGAAAAGAACCGTAATTCACTGAGAAATTAGTACGCGTAATTAAAGATGGAAACCCAAATGCCAATGGGCATTTCTAACGTCCGTTACTTTCAGTCAGGACGGCACAAATGTGCATGTTATTTTTCAGATACATAAAACTCTTGATAACAACTACAACCTCTATTTGTGTATGACAATAGCTACAACCACACAGTGAGACGGCTCAGATGTTTCCATAAAAACAAGTTCGTCAAATCATTGTTCGTAAACAATTATTCTCTTCATGGCTCAAAACAACGATCCCTCAATTCATCATTTCATTCCAGATATATTAAACTACAAATCAGTCGTCAATAAATAATTACCAATTGCGTTTACCGCAACGTTTATCGTGGGAGACCTTGATTCAATTTGAGCCGCTAGAAACAACACGAAGTTGAATCTTGCTTTCTCGGGTGTACTCCAGTAAATGAACAGTGAAGATACTGCGTTCGAAATGTATCTAAGAAGATTACTGGGACTTCAGTACGAATTCTTAGAAAATACGACAGAACAACAAAGCGTCCAACCCATTTCCATAATTTGCATTCGGCTTATTCCAACTCTTTATAACGATATTTACAATTTAAAGTCAATTAATTATCCTGTTTCCATAATTTTTAAGAAAAACCCATAGTTCTAATTTAATACATCCATTACATCGCTCTTCCAAATTTATTTCTCCTCGGAGTGTAGAGAATGGATCGATATTCTCTTCATTTTGGTTCTCGATTCATAAATTGCACCATTGTCCGCTGACGAGCTTTGTTTATTGCCTGTTATAACGCCTATGTGGAATTAAAACGTTAGTTTTTTGATTGGAGAAAAGTCAGGGAGTCCCACTTTCTCGGTTGGAGTGGTTCATTGCTCGTATTTCTAACCTTAATATTTAAATCCTTCTCAATGAAAACCGTACTAAGAGATTCAGAATGCACAAGAACAAACGATCCACAAATTGGGAAACACAGAGGTCGAACAAAATAAGGTAACGATTTCACTAACGCATAATTACAGTCATGGTAGCGGTGATACGCTTTCGCTCAGCATATCCATGTTTTTCCCGCTATCACACTTATTATTCTAGTTATGATTTATTCCCTAATTGGACCAGACCCAGAATATTTCAGCGCTAAAGCGTTTCATTTACGCGACTTGCTGTGCGGACTACTTCAAAGAAATAAAAGAAATCTTGAGAGTCGTCGAGGAATGCGAAATAAATCGTTGTCACTTTGCGATAGAATGGATGTGAAATCATAAAGTAAAGATCGAAAGTTACTCGAATTCTGCTGATTAAACTAACGCCATTTGTGATAATTTTACAATGGTTCTAAATTCTCCACGCGACGGGCATTTTATCAAAAACAATTTAAGCACGTGTCTGAGCCGTGATAATTAAGCAACTCAATTCTAATATTGTTACAGTAATTAGTGGGCAAAATACGGTTGTTCGGCCTCAAATTTGTTAAATGAATGACGAAGGAATTAATTAAAAATATGAATAAATACATCAATTCGTGCTCTCGAAAAATGTTCATCATTTTAACGGCCTGAGTTCGCAAACCCTTGAAATAAATGCTCAGTTCTCGGAATCCATGAAACGAAAAGTTTACGTTATACCTACTCTGAAAGTAATTTGGCCTTGGGAAATGAACAACTTTAAATTTATTTTACGAGCAAAGGGTCGCTCTGATTGATTGTATTTTTGATACAATGTTACATTCATTACAAGTACACATTTAAAATTGATAAAAATGCACATTCCATTGCAGTTAATGTTCAAGTATAATAAAATAGTGATACCTTTGTATGCCTCGGTTGCTTAGTTTCGAGGTCTAATGATCATTTTTACACATTCATTTTGGAAACTGATGTCAAAATTATGCAATTCCATGTTCACTACAGATTCGTTTTCAAAGAATTGAAGCATAAATGAAGAAGTGCTACACACTAGAAAGGATTCAAAGAGAGTCAGATTATAACGCTACCCATCAATGGCAGCCCATGATGTAGGTTGTTGGTAAAATTTACAAATATACTGTACGTCGAATGCATAAGTGGTTAAAGTATCGAAAAGTCAATGAAATAAACTCAATTTCAAAAATTTCTACACGCGATTGTATTTTAAGCCGTCTATAAAGTAAAAATAAAGAGAAAGAGGCTTAGGATTCGGAATAGCCCATACAACGAGAGAATTGCGGCAAATAAAAGCTTCAGGCAACATCTGACTCGATTTGTGATGATTTTTTTGGGTTTCCAGTAAAGACCAGCCGCGCCCATATTTCACTTTAATAATGCTAACCCTCTAATCCAAGTAATGTTAGGTATCATTCCTGATTAAATGTGTTAGAAGGACTATTGCTCGATGGTGTTTTAGGACTTGCCTGAAAGAAGAGCCATGTGACAGTTCCATAAGTCAGTACCTACATTGTTAGCTGCATGAAGAGTGAACAATATTATTTTACCCTTGCCTGAAAACGAAAAGTTCATTTCAAAGCTTTCAAGTTCAGTACTCTCCATGACGGCACACAGAGAAGCAATCAAGTGGTTTAAAAAATCATAAAAGGAATTTTTTCCCAAAATTTTATTTAAGACTAGATATTAACGCCTTGGAATTCGCGTATGATTTCCATGATTTGAGTTGAAAGATGAGGTCACCCATCAAGCTGACAGGTTAATGTGATTAGCACAACTAAAGAAAGAATGTTCGTGGATTCTTGCAAGAAGTCACTGTAAACATTCACAGATAGGTGGAAAAAGTGATTAGAGTTGAATGTGGACGAAAAATTCGAGGTACGATGCTAAGTAATTCCTATATTCCCATTTTACACGATTGCTATCGCTATTTACTCACTAATGCTTAAGTTCAGAGGCAAAGATGCTTACAGTTAAATATGTTCGCTATACGAACAGTCAATTTCAACCCCGTCAATTTATTGACACTTTAGATGGTTTCGGTGAAAACGAGACGGGAAAATAAGTTTGAACGTTCATCATACTCTTAGCTATCCGACAGATGGAGCAACGTGTCTTCCTTTTTACCAAAACCAGTAGGCCCGGAGCAATCTGCTGGGTTAAGACAGTGTTGCTGCACAATTCTCCACACCCACCTTGATCTCGCCGCCGTGGACTGCGAGATGGAGAGGCACGTTGCCCTCCAAGTCCGGCAGGATGATCATCCTGGCTCGCTGGCAGCCGCGTTTCTCCGCCCACGACAGCAGCACCTCCAGCACCTTCACGGAGGCGTTCTTCGCCGCCAGATGGATGGGGTAGAAGCCATTGTTGCAAGGCTGGTTGGGGCACACCGTGTAGCTTTCGATCTGTCAAGTTTGTGAAATATTCTTCCTAAACTGTCGAAACGCTTTCCGTGCTATGCTTTACGTTTTATCCATGCTGCTCATGCAGTTGAGTTTTAGGGTGTTATACTTCATTTTTGTGCTCATGATTGTGACTATTTGTAGACAATTTTAATTTATTCAAAAGTTTTCATGCTAATGTACTAATAGGCATTGACGTGCAGACAGTTGGTGGTCATGCATCTAGTAGTTCATTTTCAGTTGAGTTTTCCAAATTGATCAAGTACTAATCTAGAAAAATTACAAAAAGTATTATCACGAACATTAACGTGAAGCTAAAATAAAGACATGCAGAATTTTAATAAGTGACAGTACATGTAAATGTTAATCGAAGTATTACAAAGCAACATTGAAAAATCCACTTGTTGAGCCAAACTATTTTGATTGTACTAAGTATTGAAAGGGTTTCCAAGACAAATAGCTTTAAATTTTAAATTCTCACATTTGCTTACTTCAAACAAGTGTAGCATATTGTTTGAAATAACCGTGTCGTAGCGCAAAGTAATTATTTAACTATTCTATACTTGTTTCTCACCACAAAATTGTTGTAAGCTTTACTCTCATTTAAATTATATTTTTAAAACACATTTTGATGGCTCTTAACTCTTCATTATGACATGTTCCCAAACGTCTGTAGCGCTTTCTTCGGTTTGCAATTTTTTTGTCTAATTTAAGCTTACTTAATGAACCATGAGGGATGATCGGTGAACACGAAGGCACGTACGGTTTCTGATCAAATGTACCCTCACCATGAGGAAATGCCTGCCAAGACATCTTTTGCTACTTCTTTACCCTCAGTAAAATTGTCGTTGAAATCATCAATATCAATGGTGCATCAGGGAGATATGTGTAAGGACTGTCACAACTTGTAATGTTGCAAGAAAGGGATTTAAGTCGCCTAAGCTTTGTGTAAACAAGGTGCCTGATCCCATCACTCGTGAGCTCTAATAGGGATTCAAAGCTTGCAGCCATAAGTAGGTGTTCGTAATAACAAACATTTATCTCTATTCATCTAATGAAATTCTTCTACGTAACTTTTAAGGTAAATTTTTTTTCTGACGAGGTGAATTCCCTGTTAGATAATTGGAAGCGCCTACAAAGTTCTCGAAAAAGAATATCGTATAAACCTCTCACAACTTGAAGTCGTTAGGGTTGGAACAAAACACTTTATGGTAAAATATTCAATAGATATCAGACGTTTTACGTTTAAAATAACATTCATTTATGTTAAAGAATTTTGACCAAGTGTTGTCCCTTTGAGTAGCAGCATTTGTCTACATATTTTATATAATTTTCTGCGACTCTCTTCAAGTTGTTTCTCGTTTCTGTCATCGATGCTTCTCAACAAAAGCTGCAAAATATTTAGAAATATTTTTTGCGATAGCGCCCCAGCCAAAACAGTCCGAGATTTTTTCTTGAAGCAAATGATGAGTTGCGTTAAAATTAGAAATTGGGTGAATATTTCAAATTGTGAAATTAAGAATTTGATTTTCCCACTATGATATTCCAAAATTTGAGTTTTTGTTCTGCTAACTTTCCAGTTGTGTAGATTTTTCACCATGCACGTCAGGTACATCGCATGCATTGTTCATCAGCACAAATTACTTCAGAGAACAGCCAATGTTGACTCACAAGAGTGTGCGCTGCCTGGTCGTGGTCTCTGAGCGCCGTGTGGTGCAGCGCCGTGAGGCCGTTGGAGTCCACCTTAGTCAGGTCAATTCTCTGTTTGAACTTCACCAGAGCCCGCAGCACGTCCACCTGAGCGTGAGTGAAAAGTAAAACGTTTACAATGTGGAGCTTAGCTTGCGTGCTAAACTCAAATATATCCAATATCTAAAACAGCCCTCAAGTCATCTTCACATAATAAGGGTGCTGATCTCGTGGTGTGCAGCGAAGTAGGCGGATTACACAATCAGATGTTTTCTTTCCCCTAGCTATATCCACAAGAACAAGGATGCCCACCAGAAAACTTTTAGAGTGAATCTCAGAAAACCTACACATTCCTGTATGAGCAAGAACTCCCTAAGTTGAGCTGACGATTTCTTTTACCTTCAAAAATTTTTTTTTCATGGTACTCCGAGTACCTTTTTAGGGATAAATTTTTTCCACGAAAGAAAAATACATGAACGGGAAATTTTATAAAACGCTATTATTTCATACAGCCAAATAATTAAAAATTTGCTCTGATAAGTTACTTTTTGAGAGTACACATGTTAACCATGTTTAGTAGTAAATTTGATGTGTGACTGAAATATTTCCATACTTTTAGAGCACTAGGCTTTCACCCACCGAGCTATCAGAGATTTTCACCTCACAGACAACAATTTTTTAAACAAGTGTTCCATTTTGAGGTTCAACTGCGCAAAAAACGTGTTAAAAGTACAAGTTTTTAAACGATACTTCACAGCGAAATGCTTAAGGCCACGGCGAAGTAAAGTTATTAGACTAAAACATTATGTTCGAAAGCATTCTTGAAAGAATTACCTGTTGAAAAATGTTCATAGATTCAGTGTAAAGGGAGGAATATATGATTCATCAAAGAATTCCTTTTGTCAACGCTTACGTGAAAAGTCAACTACGTGGAGTGTACGATCTGTTTTATACACTACGCTAAAAATCCAATTTCGATTGTTCATTTGCTTTTTTAAAATATTAATTTGTTTAAAATGCTCAGCCTCTGTAACTGTTTTAGAAATTTTCTATGCATTAAACCCCAAACTATTACTTGGTAATTGAGAGTAATGTGTTCATTGCACAATGTAACACCTTCACTTGATCGGCTTCAACGATTTCTACTCCTCAGCAAAATCCAGTTTTCGTGAAATTCCATAATGCGGAAATGAAGAGATCTCAATTTTCAATGCAGATTTTACACTAAAAATATAGTTCAGTACAGCAGAACATCACGACGATCGTAACTTGATCATAGTGTTGGTTTCGTTATATCGTTTCTGTTGACATAAAATTTAAACTCTCGTGATCTTTTTCCGTTGAAGTTCGTTCACCAAAGAGGTTTCGCCACTTAATTTTCCCAATCCATAAATAAAGTGCTGCCTCTTCACTGTTATTTCGTTGAACAAAAAAACTTTGTTGCATGCCATCTTCTTGTCCCTTTTAACTGTGAGATGAAGTCGAGTCGTGTTTTTCGATTCGGTGGAAAAAAGAATTTTGCACACATTTTACCCTACATACCTTGTCGTGGATGACAGAGAGATGAAGTGGAGTCTTGTCCTCGTTGTCTGTCGCATTTACATCGGCACCACTGTGGGAGAAATGTTGCTATCGTTAAATGAACGTGAAAACCTATTGTCACAATGAGGTTAATTTACGGGCTTATTGGTGAGTTATCTTAATTTAATATGAGTGAAACAACGTGAGACCAGTTTGATGGCGCCTATTGTGCAGAGACCAAGCACAAACGCGTTGTTGAGAACACAGTGAGATGAGGAAGAATCTTGAGAGTTCATGAAAGTCATGGAATCCTAGTTTATAAAAAAATAAAACCTATCAATTTACATAAAAAACAAAAATTTGTAGTAACATTAGTAACCGAGCATCTAAATACATTACATTTTTTAAAAATAACAACTAAATTAGGAATTCAAGAAATTCATAATCATGAAGAATTTGGTCACCTTATACAAGTTGTAACTACGTGATTCTTGCAAGTTTCTGCACCAAAATATACTAGAAACTTTTGGAAAATCCAAACTAATTTGTTACGTGAGTTTACCAGGAGATTTTAGGGTAAATTTTACATCAGACTAATGTCTATAAAACTACAAAGTGCTGACGCGAATGGAGTAATAAAAAGATGAAAAAAATTGTATTATTTTACCAAACACTGCTATCGTAAAACTTCAAACTTGAAAGGCGCTCTAAGCACCCATATAAGTAAGCAGCAAGCTTCCAACTGTGTTCACATCACATCTTTTATTCAAGTGAAATTCTACTAAACTTTTCGAAAACTCGCCTTATTGCCAAGAAAAAATAGGTATATTAATGCAACAACTGAAAAAAATTCATACACTCGAGGAACAAAATATCTTCAAGGAAAATAAATTATGGTACTATTCAATTTTACCCTCAGCAAAATTACACAACTTACATTTGTTTGACGAGATCTTGAAATTTTTATTTCTGAACTATTGTGTACAAGACAGAGCTGAGAAACTTAATGTCAAAAAAGAGGTGCAAATTGCCATGAAAATTTTCTCAGCCCAGGCACATTTATTTCCCCTTTTCAAAACTGGTACTTCGTGAACAAATGTAAGACAACTGAGATCTAAGAAAATTTTCAAGGGGCCGGGCAGTTCAACAAAATTTCAAGAAAAGTTCCCTATGAATGTAATGAAAGGTTGAAAATAATCCATTACTCAAGGAGATGAACTTCAAAAAGTTCTAAAGACTTCCTAGAACATATGTCTCTAGAGGACAAATATTTATGAACTTCAGCAACAAGTACTGAAATCACGGTCTCCTGGCAAAAGCTCTTTACTGAGGAATTGTCAAATGAAATCAAGATAGTAGTTTGTCAATGGAAATGTGGAGCACGATGATATTTTTCTAAATAAATATCTTGATCTGATGCAAGCTAGATTGAGCTTTATAGCCATAGTGATGTCACTTATCTTAAGAGAGATGATAGAACAGCCGACACTCAAAAGAACACAATTCCAAATGAGAAACATAGTTGCAGGAGCTTAATGGTATGAGGTAGTTAGTTGTTTAATGGTACTAGATACTTCGAAATGACTGAAAGAGCTATTGGTAAAGCTAAATACCGTGCGATTTCATGAGATAATTTTCAAAATTTGATGTGAAACCTAATTTTAAATCTAAATGATTGTTTTCACACTACACTGATCCTAAACATTTAACCTAAGTAATTCGTGAATGGTTTCAAGTAACAATATCAAGATATTGGTTTAGCCTAGTCAATTACCGGACTAGAATCCGATATAAATTATATTGAGAAAAATCAAAAGTCAGAGCGAGTCGATGTGACCGACCAATTTTGATGAATCGAAGGTGCTTGCTGTAGAAGATTGGAGTGAGATTTTTCAAAAATACTTCCAGGGCTTAGTAAAAAGCTTACAAAAGCCTCCTAAGAACTGTAAATGCAATGGGAAATGCCACCATGAAATAATAATTATTATGAAATTTCTTTCAAGTATCAAAATTCATTCATGAAAACAAATTTTATTAAATTGCGTAGGAATTCCATAAACGAGACAAATATTCCATTTATGCTACTCGTTTATGTGTGTTGGCTCTAATCGGGAACTATGAGTAGCTTTCATAATTTTGTGTTTTCGATAAATGCTTTCAAATATTATTGCTGCGACGAAGAATTATTTTATTTCACTGAATGTGACTCTCTTCTGATTAACTTTACTGCACCAGCCTCTTCTTCAAAAAATTGTGACCTTCTAATTGGTTCAACTCAACCTGTTTCGAGCAAAAATTTTTATACATTGTGCTATCTACACCGATCACTCAATAGTGAAAATTGGTGAACATTTCAACTACTTTGTGCTTACTGCAAAACAGGATGCTGCAATATTGCGCTGTGAACAGAGAAAACGTTAAAATATCTTAATGTGAAGCCTCACAGTTTTCAGAAACTTCCGCAGCATTTATTTCAAAATAAAACCTGCGTGAGAAGGATTACAAATGGTAGATGATGCAATGGTTACCAATAATGAAATCCTTCAATTTTTAGTGTCCATCTTCACATGAATATTTTGAAAAGATTCAGGAAACGAAAAGAGAAATTTTGCATAATGATAACGGGACTGAATTTTCAAAATCTAAACACACGCGAGACAAGTTAAATTGAAAAACCTTGTTTAGTTCAAACGATCAGAAGTTATTGAAACGTACAAGGCATAAAGAAATTGCAGCTGTACAGGGATCCGTCCTTGTTTTCATTTTACCAACTTGATCTCTACACATATTTCGACTTAGCTATTGCTTGTTTGATTTCATAAGCTGTCCTTACTGCAGAATGATATATTACTAATCAGATTTGAGTTTTGTGTAAAATGGAATTTGTTTGCTTATTATTATTTTCCAAAACACCACCTCAGAGGCATGAAGTGCATCACTTTGCAACACCGAGAATCTTATGAACGCCGCTGCGCTTTCGACTTCGTAGTAGGCAACATAAGCCTCTGACTATCCCCTTTGATCTTTTTCTTGGCATAAAGTTTCATGAATACCGTATTTACTTATTTATGTTGCCGTTTTGCTATTATAGATATCAAAGATGAGTGTCATTTCACTCGAAGCTTTAATTTTGTCAACATATTCAAAGGTGTATAATTTTTTACTATCCTCGATGTAATTTCAACTTAGAATTAAAACTTGAAGTTTACTATTCATTTTATGACAGTATTTGCAAGAAACGAACTAAATTTATGTATATTTATATATATATATGAAATATATGATATATGTATCTATTTAAGTATTCACGTATATATTTAAATATCTACGTATATACATGCATCTTAATGATGTACGAGTATATGTCATATGCATCTTTACGAACGATTGAAACTATGAACTTATTAGCACTGCCTTATTAAGCAATATGCCTTTCCTTTGCAAATCAATATAAAATCCAATACAATGAATGAAATAATAATATTGTCGGATCAGTGGAGTCAGACCAAAAATAAATCTTCCTAAAAAAATAATAGGTAAAAAAACACAACAGCTTATGAACTAGCACTTTGAAATATTTTCGAACTCAATTTCGTATTTTTCATGTAAATCATTACATTTTCATGCCAACTCTGCGAAATAAATGCTATTCCTTATCTAATATGACCATTTCATAATAATTTTAAAAGTTTTGAAAATTCAGCTTGGACCTGATCACGTTAAAAAATTATTGGGAAATTGAACGACTTCGTTAGGACTAAGTTTGATAAACCTTTTCATTTACTCGCTAGTGTAAACAATTTTCCAGGATTTAGCCCTTTGACTGCGATGCGAGCCGCCGGTGTGCACGGAGGAAATTCTCACAAAGCTGCTCACCGACCAGTAGTCACAAACTCAATTTTTATTCATACTTAATCAGAGCTAAATGAAAGCACGATCTAGGAAATAATGTTTGCTATTTTCAAATTTGCTCACCATAATTAACTTTGAATTTGAGTTGAATTTTGAACTTCAGCTTAATTCATCGCGGTCAAATACTAGGAATGTTGAAGACCAATTCAAGTTGCGTTACATACGATTCGACTTCTTAGATAGAACATAAAAAATAATTTTAGGAATACAATTTGAAAACGTTTCATTTACTCGTTCGATTCAAATTCTCTTTCAATTGCTATCACTATTTCGTATTCGACACAAGCTTTCATAAACGAAGTAAGCATTCAATGACCGAGCGCTTGTATCGAATTAACTATGGCGCAAAAATTTCTCCAGTTTTGGTGATATACTGACGACGAACATCAATTAGTCCCAACAGTCATATTAGGTCAGATGAAAATGTTCAACTAATAACGTTCTAAATGAAAAATTGGTCAAACTTTTCAGTCTTGTGATGAGCCCTCAATTGAAAAAAACAATTTAGAAAGTAGAAAACACTTGTCCTCTCTGTCCCGAACACAGATTCTTTTTCTTATAGAGACGACTCTACTTGAAACTGACCAACTACGATAAAAGGACATTTTCACCATCGAGTGATCAACTCCGAAACGAAAAAATGGATCCAATCACGTCATTGATTTTCCTCACGTTTTAGTGCTCCGGAGACCCATAAAACAATGGAGAAAATGGATGTTTTTTTCATTAGTTGGCAGAGAGCCTTGGGCAAGCACCGTCAACAGCGGCCTTCAATTTATAGACACAAGTGATGGAGGAACGGGATCTTCTTCTCTTCGTACCCGGCAGACACAGCGTTAAAAATATCTTACCTGGATATTTTCACCGACATTCACGGTGAAAACCAACAGTTGATAATAGCAACCGACAGTTGATTATAGCACAGTATTATCAGTTAAAACTACATAGTACATTCATGTAGATGCCAATGTGAGATATTTTCGTACAATCAAAGTTCTGTGTCATTACTCTTTAACATAATTTTTGAGACTGATGTTGAAACGGGAAGTCTCATTAAGGTAAGTCAGCGGTTCTTTAATTATAAAAGAGTTGTTTCCGCGTGGTACTAATTTCCCCTCTAATTCTGCACTGAAACAATTATTTGTGAAAACCAAATACGTCCCATAGGCTCGTCGTATGTTTAGGCATGAGCCCGCTCACAAAAATGTTGTAAACAGGTGTTCACTTTGCTTAAATTGCAGATTCATTTTCAATCTAAAAGCAAAGAAAATGTGAACAAAATATGTCATTTTATTCAAAGAATTTGCAAAATCGAAAACGTTTCGGAGACCAACTCCATCATCAGTTCTTTAAAATACGAAATATGATCAATTCAACGCAAGCACAAATACAGGATATACAATAGGTTCTAGACTATGAACAAAATTAAAAGGACAACAATACATTAAATATTTGAAGGGGAACTGTTTTGTTTTCTCAGGACTGTGTTCCGAGTAAAGAATCCAAAACAGGATTTTGTTCTCAAGAAATCAGCATACAAACTTTTCAGTCTAATGCATGAGTGAGTTATTCACTCACAGTAAGGTCAAGCAATTAATACATCAATTTTTATCATGTAAATTATTTATAAACATGAAAACATCATACGATATTTTTCAACTTTTAAACAGGAGGATGAAAACTTTTGCATGGGGTGTGAAGGGAATAGAGTAAGCGTAACTTGCATTAGCCACAACCTCGCACAGGGCGACACAGGAAGAAAAGATGCAAGAATTGGCGCAAGAGAGGTAAAACCCAACCATGTTTTTCCAATATTTCAATTACAGTTCATATAAAATGCAATCCATTTCATTCATTTAATGAGATAAGATAAAAATTATGGAAACAAAATGAAACCCCTTTTTATGAGGACGATTACACTGCTCGAACAAATATTTGAGGTTCGGACCGCATATCAGACGATTCTTCGCCCAAAATAGCCATCACTTTCAATCAAATATTCAGAACACGAACTGTACGACTCATCAAAGTTCGTGTCTTGGTGATAACACTTATAAAATACACTACAAGTTCTTTCGCATGTACTTCTCGTCTTCCATCCAGTCAGACGACGAAAAAATTTTCAGCCAGGTCAAAAAACATGCAAAGTCCATTAAAGATAACGAAAGACCATACAGCAGTTGTCAACCCCCAGATGTCGCAGTTACTCAGGAAACTTTTTGGAGACTCAAATCGGTAACTCTTTGAAAATTGGGTCATTTCTAATTCTCGATGGAAAGCAAGCACAGAGTTATAATTCAGCCTAGATAAAATGGTTAAATTCCAAAAACACAAGGAACATGTCTTAGGCAGAGAAATTTTTAAATCCACTTATTGTCGACAGCTTCCAGTGGAAATTTAGATTTATACATCATCTCCATCAAACTTACTCAAACAGAAAAACTATTTGTAGTTATTCAATTAATGAAACGCTAGATGTAAGTTATCACTAGCCACAAAAGACTGGGCAAATTTTTACTTATATAAGTTGAGATTGGCAAACGATGATGTAGTTTAACTCCACACGAGGATCGACAATGTAATTATTAATTAAAGCACATGGTGAAGTTTAATAATTATAATTATTAAAAAACATGGTGAACCTAAGCTTGGGCGAGTTGCATTTCGTTCTATAGCTTTCATAGAATGGGAATTCAACCTTTTTTCCTATGCTTAACCGTTTTTAATTTATATTTTGCTATATATTTGTGGATGCTTTCAGCAACCAATTTTTAAGTCTTAATATGGAAGCCCCTGATCATTAAGATGAAAACTAGCTACTAGTTTTTCCAGTGGTTGCAAATGTTTATCTGTACTTTACAATACAAGTAGAAAAATTTCATTCCAATCATTAACTTGTTTGAAAGGCGTTGTCAATGCTACGTACAATCTTAAAGCCCAAAGCTTCTTTCCACAGATAGCTCATACTAAAAAAGTCAGCGCAATCCGGTTGTCAATGTGAACAAACCCATCAACATTCCGTTCAGACCCTTTGTAGGCCTTCAACCTCATTAGAAGCGCAGCTGAAGCGTGCGAGAAGGTGCGCTGTCCTGTTGGAAAGTGATCAGTTGGTTAGACAGTTCCCTGAGCACTCACTTGTCCACCAGCGCGACGACGGCGTCCACAGCACCGCGCTCTGTGGCCACGTGGATGGGCATGCGGCCGGACAGATCCCGAGCTTCTAGGTCTGGAGAGCAGAGCAAGTTATGACCGTCCACTTCACATTTCAAAGTGTGCTAGTGCAGGCTCAAATTTTAGCCAGTATACTCTTTTTTGTTCGTATTTTTAGTCGTACACAGGCTTAGAAAGTTCAGTTTTTCCATGAAATGTTTTGAGCGTTGACAGTTTCTTTAGGCTTCAAGCAGATAAATATTACTGGGAGGAGAAGGAATGTCATTTCTGAGAGGAGAAGGTAGTGTAGACGAGAGACCCTAAATGCATTGCCATATTCAGGAATTTTGTCTATAGAAAATTATAATAAAGGATCCCTGAGGAAGTTAAACACACAAAATATATTAGATTAAAGAAGAACCTCTATTCGAGCGAATACAAGTATCTACTAGGGAATCGAGTCAATTTTCTTGAACTTTCAAAAGCGAATTCATAATATTATTTAGAATATTTCGTTGCAATTACTAGCGTGGGTTAGGCTGATCAGACAGTCATCTAACAGAAGAAGCAGCGCTCTTACACAAACTGGGCTAGATTCTCACTTGTTGTACCACGCCCAATTTTCGAATGTCTATGGCATTTGAAAACAATTTTCCTACCGATCTTCAGTTCTTCTCTCAGATCAAATTGTTTTCATTATAACGTTCTACCGCCCTTCATTTTTGAGGCAGGCAAGGCCGCGTGGGAATATTAATACAATGCTGATTGGGCCAATCAGTATCTTTCTTTGTTGTGGGCCTTCGGCTGTGAACTTAAGTTGAAGCACCGATCACTTATTTGTCAGGTGCTAACTGGCGAAACTATAATGAACAGGATTGGTCTAAATATCGTCTTGCTTTTCAAACACATCGCTTCTTCTTACTAACATTTCCGGGAAGTTGTTTTGCATCAACTAATACATAGGCATTCCATTTTAAGATACGTATTCCAACACACTTTGCAAAGACTGTTAGAAAATGATTCTCGTTTGTTAGCAGGCAATGTTGAATTCTCGTTAATCCCAGATTTCGTAGAACAAGCCATACCTGTTCAACGTTTTCTGGAAAATCATCTAATTCCTTAGTAACTAAATGCTTTGATCATTTGAAGTGGAAGCTCATGCGCATATATTAAAGCCACCTTCAGGTTATTGAATACCAGGGCGTTCGTTCTTTTAAAATATGAATAATAGCGTTTGAACCAAAGAAGATGTAGACATGAATTTTTTATAAGTCATCTTATATTTACAATATTCAGAACATTCATAAGTCAGCAAAATTAAAAGTGATAGCTCAATGACATACAAGAATAGTCGACAGGGAGGACAAATGGCCCAAGTTCAATATTTTTCGCACGATTCTTTGAGGAGGTGATGGTGGATCGAAACGAAGAAACATGACGCTCCGATTAACGAGTGTGAGGCTATATCATAGGGTATTATTGTCCTGCCTGCGTTACACTAATTACCAGTTCTAGGATACACTTGCGTTTCTGAAATCCGTTCATGAGTTTAATCGTAAATAATACCATAAAAACATTGTGCCCAATATATATTTTTCCAGTAACAATGTTACCTTAAATTTGTTTCGCTGTTAACTTTCAACTTTAAAAGCTTCGTTTTTCGATTTCTTCAAGAAATTAATTTCCGAACGACTTTTAAATGCGGTAGTTCAAAAGGCGTCTTAAAATTTTTTTTATAAACTACAGAGATTACAATAATATCAAACAAGTATTTTTCCCCTTCAAATTTTTTATCCAACAACAAACCATTTGGGCGAAAAAAAAATTTCTATCACAAGAGCCCTTTTATGTCGTACTTTTGGGTCCTCATTCTGCGTCCTAGAATCGTTTGATCCTTTTTCAGTTCGTGCTTTGGGGACCATTCTTTAACTTAGAGTCGATTTTCTAATTCGTAGGATCGCTTGATCCTTTTTCGGATCGTGCTTTTGAATCGAACACCACGAGTGCGCTCATCCCTCTCAGCAAGTCACTTTTACATCGTTTGACGATGTTGTTTTCATCTTTTTTTGACTTATTCCAATGAGATGCGTTCTCAAATTTCCACTCAATTATGAGCTGATAGAAAGATAATTTACCTCATATTTTGTTTGCTGTGATGCCCTGTTTTATGCCCTTCTCAATTCAAATCATATGGTACAAACAACGACTTTGAAAGGCTCGTGTTTTTCGTGATTGAGGCTCACTTCGGAGAGATTTGACAAAAATAGGCTTGCATTAAATTTTATCCTACCAGCGGACTGACATAATGGCTACTGGTATTTACATTGTTGTTTTAATTACCTCATGCAGTACAGGGATCTACCACTCAATATAGGAACATGAATGAAGAATTCGCGTTGAATCAATTGAAATACAGGGAATCAGTCGCAGAAATAATTGATAATGAACTTCACTTTTAACATTGGTCTATTTTCGAGTTTTATTTATTTTACACATAATATAACGTTATAAGCGCAGATATGATCATATTTTTAGGACGTATAATAATCAATGTTCGTATGAACATGTTCGAACTTACCTACTTACCTCACCATACGTACCATGAAGCAAATGTTGCGATTTCATTAATTTCACATGCTGAAATTTACGGGGTTTTTAGGAAATCAGTCTCACATTTAATGAAACAATTAGACATCATCAGTTACGCCGAGTATTACTTTCCATTGTTTCGCTCGTACAGTAGAATCACAATATTATGATTTAAATCAAACTTAAATTAAAACAACATAAGTGATTCGTAATATGATATTAAACGCAGGTAAATCTACCATTTAAATGGTTATTTGTTCGTTTCTATTCGTCTACCTGGCGTTTTAAAATCTGTTTAGTAGATACATTAATGATGATGCAATCAAAAGCGCACAGATGGTCACTGAGTGTTGGTATTGTCCTGTGAACATATTCCGTGGAAAATAATTGCTGTGAGCGTCTGATTTATTTCAAATAATCGAATATCGTATAATTGCCATTTGCTCTCAAAACGTCGTGTATTTGAATCCAGTACGAGTGATTTTGAATGGTAAAAATCTGGTGAACTAAACAAAAAACTAACTAACGTTTTTCCAGCTCTCCACATAGGGAGGTTTTTTATTCCATAGAATGATACCAGATGCATAGATGTATGTTGCTGTCTTTGTGTCATTTAATGCAACTTAACTTTGGAAATGGCTGCCCCTGCACACCAGAAGTACTGCTTCAGGAAAGATTCTCTTTTCTCTGCCGAAGAATTCAATTTCATCATTCTTCGGCAGAGAAGGGAGAATCTTTCCTGAAGCTGAACTTCTGGTGTGCAGGGGCAGCCATTTCCAAAGTTAAGTTGCATTATTAAATGACACAAAGACAGCAACATATTTCATGCATCCCGTATCATATCTACGGAATAATTAAACCTCCCTATGTGGAGAGCTCAAAAAACGTTGTTGATGTTAGTTTTTTATTTAATTCACCAGATTTTGTACTGTTCAAAATTGTGACTCATGTTTAATCACCCTGTACATGATGATTCCCCTAACTCATACCCGCCCATTGGTCATTAATCCGAAGCCCACAATCCACTGCCTTTCATTAAATAGTTTCATCTCACGGATCAATCGTACTCCCAGCAAAAGAAATCGAACTTTTCTCTTTATAACCCTCACTCTTAATCCTGCGCCTTCCCTCGAGAAAAGGCACAAAATAAAACTTTGATTAGCCATTGACTTTGCATTCGTAATCTATAAGATAGAGGTAAATTAAAACAGATCGGCAATGCTTGTAATTCATCTCACTACATCACGAAAGAATGCATGTGTAGGGTCATTAAATGTAGAAGCTTCATACCACTCGAGCTCGCTGATCTTGCTCTGTCGACTAGTTAGGTGAGCTTAGCAAGCTTCTACTACTGTGCTAAAAAGTGTTGTAAGGTACCCTACTTTCGTGTAATTATTTTAAAGTTTAAGTTTAACGCGAATAAATGAAAGCATCCCGTTTCGTCCAGTGGATCGTTGTCACTAAATTAGTGATCTGGGTTAATGGGACAAGCGTTCTCAAACTATCCAGTAAATCATCTTCAGCGACCCATGACATACACGGGCAAAAATTAATCCCAGCTATTCGCAACTTGAATCAAGCATTGGACTTCTTGAATAACCGACACTAATTTTACCAGAATAAGTAAAGGTTCACGCAATAGCTCATGGATCGACTGTAAGCGGCGCGTCAGGCAACACTGGGTCGCAAAATGTTACCTGCACCGCGGTTGCAGAGGAATGCGATGGCCTCAGGCTGGCTGTAGGCGGCCGCGTGGTGCAGGGGAGTCCACTCCTTCGGGTCCTTGAACGACACCAGCGAAGGCTTCTTTTGGTACAGGATGTCCATCTCAGAAATAAGGCCCATTGCTGCCATCTGCGGAAACGATGTACGGAAACCGTTGTGTGAAATCATTTATTGTGCCAGATTTACACACGAACAGGGTAAGGATTCTTCTAAAGTTTCACTCAAGGACAATTTTCGAAACGCCTCCGGTGGTGATGTTTTAGTAATTTCTTCAGCATAATGATACGATTACTTCATTATACTTAGGATGCGTTTTAAATCTTAGTACCAAAAGTCAAAGATGATGGATGAGCAAAAAAAATAACATTCTTCGGTTCTCTTGGAAAAGATCGATGTGCACATTGGGCACTTCCAAACGAGGTATCGTAGGTGATTACAGCTCTGTAGCGGGCCATATCTACTGGTATCATGGCGCTCTAATCGTGATGGCAACTTGTAAACCCAGAAAAATATCAATTGGAATCAAAGTTATGTTCTGACAGCTGGACTTTCTGATTCCTTTTTAGAAATGCAGAGTGGAAAAACTGCTGGTTTCCAGATATTTTTAGCATTCCAGCTGATATATATGATAATAATAATGATAATGCAAGCCGTGTAATTCCAATAATATTTCCTGACTGAAATAGTCACACTGTTCATAAACTTAAACAAAATCAACTTACTCATCTGATGATCAAATTGCATCTTACGTACTGCATGCCTGACATTAATTCTACAAGCATATAGATCCTCGGCAATATTTTCAGTTTTCCGACTGAAGTCATCTGTCTCCCAAAGTGCCTAATGTTGAACGAAATCACGATAAGGCTTCCAGGTTCATCGTCGTTTCGTTCCATAAATCCTTAGGTACATTTAATCTGAAGATTGTGGTGGACGATTTGTGCTTTCATGATCACTCAAGACCCGAAAACCAAGCTTGAACGGTTTTGTGCGCCAGCATTATTGTCCTGAAACATCCCGTTAATGTAAAAGAAAAACACTTAACTGAATGATTTACTTGGTCATCAAGAACATGTAAATTGCAATGTAATCCCATTCCGTGTTAGCAAAACGTTAGAAATCCAAGCCCATCACGACAAAAACGAGCTCACAGAGCTCAAAGCATTTCACAGCCTCCGTGCATGGTGCCGGCACGGTGGGGAAGATGCAAAATGAATTCATTGCTTCATGAGGTTCTCGCTAAACTACAATTCTCTCATCGTTCTGAAAATATATGAACCTCGATTTTCCGAAATAAATGAAATTCTTCCTGCTCTCGACGTGCAGAGAAGTCTTTTTATTTTCTGGCAAACAACGAACTTTTTTGTTACTTACGGCGGACAAAAATGTATTTTGGTGGAACATCAATCGCCTAAATTAATTTCGTTATCCCTCAACTCGCTGTGCGCGTAAAAATCGTTTTAAAAGTTAGCAAATTTCGCTATTTACCTACCGCATCGCTTCCAGTCAGTTTTTCCCTATCAACTTCTGGAATGAATGGTGGTCTTCTTCATCGAAAATGTTTAGATTTAGTGCAACAAGGGGAACCAGCTTCGTTACCCTGTTTGTAACGTGTGTTTATTTTCCTCGTCGTTCCATGTTCTGTAACATCCTATGTAGATGTTTTAAATTTATTTTACATAATTAAAAATGATACTTTCACAATATGATGAAACATCTTATCAAGACTTTCATTTTATAGGTTTTAGGTAAAATCTACGAGAATCATCGCACTTGAAACAGATGTTTATTCATTTATAAGCTTTAACAAGGTGTTCCTTCAAAACGTTGACACTGGAGGAAATAGGTTTCCAAACAATATAACATAGTTAATAAATTTCTTTTTGAAAAGTAGAGCGGTGTTTGCTTCGTCAAGAGGTACACAATCACGTACTGTATTGCATGAAGGTTTCTTAGTTTTTTAATCATGAAACTTACATTCCAACGTCCCCCACTTTTTTAACATAAACCATGTAACTACAGCATTAATCAGTACTGTAAAAGCATTGAGGGAAGTCGTTCATGGGTCGTTACTGTGCTGAGGGAGAGCTTGAACCAAAAGAAACAGCGAAATCGTTATGATATCCTATATCTCCATGAGTAAAGGACCCTACGTAAAATAACGACCAATTAACACATGTATTTTTCAGAGAATCATGCCATCACTTTCTGGACTGGCAAAATTACAATATAATATTTTACGCTCGCGTTTAATTTTTTACAACAAAGCTTCACTTTGGATAATTGCCCAATAATGGAGTTCGCGTTCATAGCTAACGCTGGCTAGCTCTTCACTCAGTGCTTAGGACAGTGGAAATTACTGTATCAAAGTCTTAATAGCTTGAGATCACGCGATATTCAAAGCAGCCAAAGGAATAAGGAATCTGTTAAGGTGTCACGGCTCAGCTGTGTGAGGTTGCGTTGTGTTCCCATAACTAAAGCATTAGCCATTAGAATATTCTCGGAAGTCATGATTTGGCAGGAGCGAATATATGTTTTAGTTGATGATGTTTGCATGAATCCATTTGAGCAAAACGTGAAACACCAATTTTGAGACAGTGCGTTCCGTTGCTCCTCTAGAACGAATCTAACCAAAACCCAGATAAACTTATCAACTTTTTTAGCCTTTGTTAGGCCGCCGTCACACGGAGACCAAATGGTAAAGTTTCGTCATAATTTTCTACAGTCAGCAGCACCAATCGGTCTGTCCAAAGCCACGAAACCGTGAGATTTCAGCCTTAGTTTGAGACCAGCTTAGTCAAACCATGATTTCAGAACCGGAAATAAAGACATGACTAAGCGGGTCTCAAACTAAGGCTGAAATCTGACGGTTTTGTGGTGTTGGACAGAACGATTGGTGCTGCTGACTGTAGAAAATTATGACAAAACGTTTCCATTTGGTTTCCGTGTGACGGCGGCCTTAGAACTATTTTACACAGCTATTCCAAAGCAGTGAATTGTTAATTGAGGTTTCTAACATATTAATAAAATGTTAATATTCAAGATATCAATGTCGCATAACGCAATGATCCAGTGAGACTTCCAGAGTTTAATGGGCCATGAACTCAAAAAATGTTGGTCGCATTTTTCCGATACAAATTATTAGAACACTGATGTAATAAGAAAGTGATAAACACCAATGCATCAAAAATTTGATACAGTCTGATACATTGAAATAACGATTCCTATCGATGCATTAAAAATGCATAGGTTCAATATCCTTCAGTAGTACGTAATGATACCGGCCACTAACTCTAAAGTTTTTGTATGAGGGTTTGTTCACGTAACTCTACGTTGGAGTGAATTTCTCTCTCCCTATGAACATAACAGGTTTCAATGTTGCACAATACTTTGACGAAATGGAACGCTCACTGAACAGAGGTCAAAGTGATTCATAAACAGGAAATGTATTAATTAACCATGTCGACAGTCAATGGAAGCATTTATCTATTTTTTATGTGAAACAAGGTTACCGCCATGCATTATTTTTTTAAGGATTAAGAGCAACGTGATATTTGTTGCTGTCATGTCCTAATCAATGATTAACAGTCATTGAAAAAAATTGTTTTGGCGGGAAATGATTGTTTTTGTTCGTCGAAAGATCCCTTTACTTTCATATAGATACAGAGAATGTGAGAGCTTTGAACCTCACCAAAGGTGAATCAGAGGCACTGAGATACATTCCCTGCTTTCTAGCAAAAAAATATTGTCACATCAGCTGAGTGTTTGTTGAAAAACAAATCACTGTAAATTGGGCTCATTACTCAACGATAGATTGTCATGACAAAAAGACTAGCAGATCGGCGAACATAAAGCCCTTCGGACGAATCAATCGTGAATAACTCATTCCTATCACTGGACAATCACACAAAGCTTCGTTCACAAAGAAAAAACGAAGTTTTACACTGAACCTCTCATCAGGACATTGAAGACCACAAAGAGACAAAGTGTTTGCTCAATCGCAGCAGAGTTGTTCGCACGGAGTCCTGGACTGCAGTCATCGATTTCCTTGATCCTTGCACCACTTTTGAAGAGCAATCAGTGCAATGAGTAGCCACTTTTTCGCAAGAAAAACTAAATTATCACCAAAATATCTGTTACACGAACGAGTTACGTCATCAACTTCACCAAATTAGTGTTTAAAAACAGACTCAATACAATGTCATGGATCGAGAAAAGATCATCAGAACACCAAGAAGCAATTAACGTACTTTTCAAGATTACTTTCTTTGATTTATATTTTCAGATGGCCGTTTTGTTTGGTCTACAAGCTGTTGAAAATGGCCGTGACATTTCGAATTTATAATCAATATTCACTCATTATGATACAACTCTTTGGTCTTTAATAACACTCAGGGTCATGAATTTGTTATCTGTTAAATAATTCCGTAAATTTAACAATTCTAAATCATAGAGACGCTTATTTGTTATGAACTTAAGATAACACTGAGTTTAGATGCTTCAGTTCACGCTGGAAAAATGGATTTAATATATCTCCTGTTTTTTCCCCTGAGAAGTTTAATGACCAGGAGTTCATTCTTTTTCTAATTTACTCTTCATGCGTGGCGTACAAAAAGTTTTGTTATTCAAACTGTTCTACCCATGCCTTGAATTTTCCATTAAAGACAATTTATAGTACATAACCTTCTCCGTGGTGCTTAGGTAATCCTCAAGTGTCTGTCACACAGGAAATAGATCAACGTCGTACTTGATCATTATTTTAGAAATGCATCTCAATGAGTATAAAAAATCTCATTCAGCTTGTGTGCTGCATAAGAATTCTTGTCCGTATTCGTTTGCACCAATGTCTGAAAATAAGAACACCGACCAGTTTCTACACGAGGTATTATTGTATAACAATTAATGCCATTTGATTCATTTGGTAATCAATTTCGTAAAATCTGTTATGGAAGGACCGTCTCTCTAGTGAAATTTTATAACGAGTTCTTTTAGAAGAAACAGTAAACGAAAAGATTCCAATTATTTTCTGAGTGATACACAAACTATCAAATCTCTAGGAGGAAATTAGTGGATATATTAATTTTTCAAAAAATCTTTATTGTTTGAAAGTTGACCACATGTAAGAGGAAGATCTACAAACAAAAAGCTGAATTTTAATTTCCTACGAGGAATATTTACATTTTTGTCAAGGCGGCATTCAATTTTTGTTCTATTGAAGTTTCAAATCTCTTTCCTCAATACACATTCGCATTTTAATAGTTGGGTTCACATAGTAACTTCTACCTTTTAATGGAAAGTTTTTCACCTCCCAACCAAGTTTAATCATCTTCGCCAAGTACCATCGAGGGTATCACGTATAGAATCCCTCTATCGTATTCATTGTAGGTACAGAATAGAGCTCAGAAAATATTGCCTATTGATGCGCATCAGCACTGACTTTTCTTTAAATTTAGTGGTTGGCTATGACCTAAACCAGCTCAAGAGATCGCATCGTAAAATATCAAGCATTGGACTTTTATCTTGTCTGTTGTCTAGACAGTAATAGAACTTAACCTAAATTTTACCATCTTGACACACGCTTGAAATTTTGCCATCAACTTCATAAAGTAATTTTAAGAACAGTTCGACTTTCTCGAGTTCTAGCGTCGCGCAGCACTCGTGGAAACAGTGGGCAGAGTTTTTCTCCACAATAGAGTTTTTTGTTAGTTTTTGCAATCTGATTTAGAGAGACATTTCAGGATCCACACCAGTTTCCTCAGTGGGACTATGTCGAGAAATTGATCGATCCAGACTCGACAACTCAATTTGTCCAATGGTGACAACTTGAAAATAAACTTTTGCTCATCAGTTTTAGAGTAGACTAACGTTCAAAGTTTTCCTTTGGATGCAGGCAGAGCAGCAGATACATTTTCTGAGCATGACCTGAAAAGTCTAGGTGAACAAGCTTGTGAATATATTTATCTAGCTTGTTTTACTCTACTTGTGAAGATAAATTGTTATTCGTAGGCATCACATGCTTTTCCGTTTTATACTTATGCTCAAAAAACTGAAAGATGTTACAGTGTTTTGCTTTTTAATGGGTACAATACTTTACCTCTTCTCTGATACCTCTTCTCTTTACCTCTGATAAAAGCCACTAAAAATTCTGTTCCATCATTGGTAAGCTTGGAGAAGTACAACTGACCTCTAAACCCCTTCCTACATTAACACAAGCGAGGTGAAACTGAATAAATGTTCATTGAGAGTTATAATGCATAAAACTTGTGTGACGAGCCAGTTTTAAATTTCACCTCGACATTAAGGAAATCGCTTCAGAACAGGATTTGGATAGTGGTTTTGAACTACGATTTTCCTTAATTAAAGCAATACTTAAAACACTATACACTGTGTTCCAAAAAATAGCAGATCGAACTTCGAATTGATGGAGCTTTGCAGTTATTGTTGATAATTTAGTTCTGTAAAGGCCAGCTTGTTATTTAAGTAAATCAGAGTCTACAATACCACTTGCATAAATAAAACATGTTGAACAGTGAGAAAAATTGAGAAAAAATATCATCAGAGGCCAGAATTGCGACCAAAAAATCTTTTGCTCTTATGTTCACACACATTTCAACGTGCTTGCAATGCAGTCATGAATAATTCACGTTGGTCTGATTGTTACCTCCTTTTTGATTGTGGATTGTGACCCACCTTATGCATGCGGTACGGACTGTCGATCATCAGGCAGACCTCTGCCTCTCCAGTCTCAGATTCCTCGGACTTGTTTGACTTCTTCTCGCAGGCATCATCTCCGGCTTCCATAGTGGTCTGTCAACACAATAAAGAATTTATTTGCATCGCAGACTCTTTTGGGCCGTACTCAACGTGAAGCAAGCAGAATGAGATGAAAGAGATAGAACCAAGATGAAAACTCAAATAAAATGACTTTTTCACTTCACACATCAGAGAAATTTCAGAAAAATACAGGCATGATAAATTGATGTTAGAACTTATAAGACTGTTTTCTTCTGCCACAAAACTGTTTCCCGGTTAGTTCACGATTAACTAGGTGGTTGTTTCGGTCATTCCATTACAAAAATTTTGTTTGTTGTTCGAAAACGTACGCCACAGCCTCATAGTGCAAATGTGTTTTTGTAGTAGAATACGTTTTTGTAGTATAACTTCGAAAAACGTAGATATCGCCGATGAATCAATATTTCACTTTCATAGTTGTACTAATAAGTAATAATTTGTAAATTTAAATTAAGCATATCTTCGACGCTTATGGACGTAGCGACTTGGTTCAAAGCGCACTCTATTGGTAATTGTCTGGTCTGTCAAATGCTGCATTTCCTACTAATGTTTTTGAAGAACGTAAGTATTTACTATAGGCCGATATTTTCATAAATTTGGCACTTCAGTAAAACACAAGATTTCAAATTTCTGGGATACTTTTGACTCACGTTTATTGACGTAGCGACTTCGTTTAGGACTCATTTGGTTCTTCATTAGGTTTACTAGAATTGTTATTAATTACATTTTCAGTTTAGGTTTTTCATTTCATTTTTTACATTGTGAAAAAAAAATTATTTTAAAAATTCCTTAAATGTCCCAAACAACAAATTTGAATTTTGACTCAACAAAAATCGTAGAAAATTTTTTCTGAGTGCGATGACACATAAAGCAACTTTTAAAATCAATTGGTTTGGATAGAAAGTTGCCCTGAAAAGTGCTCCCTAAACCTCTTTTTTTCAGAATAACTCGTTTTTTATGGAAAAATTCGAAAAATGTGTACGAACAAAAGCGTTTCAAAATCCTAATTAACATATGTGGTGCAATTTTTAAATAAATCTGCCCTATTGAGAAAAAGTTCGTCCATAAGTGAAACAACCCATTTTTCAAGCAGTAATTAAAAACTAATTGCGAATGTGATTTTTTGGTAAACTGTGTACCTGAGCTTTTCTAAATGAATCAGACATTTCTACTCTAAATGAGGGGAAAGTAGCCCAACTAGATTCTAACTATGTACATGTACGAGATATATTTACTCAAAACAAACTCAAAAGCCAAGTCAGGACTTACTTTAATAAAAATTTAGATAGTTGCGGTATGCATGCATTTTTAAAGAATGCGAGCTATCAGATTAAATCTGTCTCTTATTGTTTTCAGGAAAAAATTTCGTAATGAGGCACCATTAAACTTTCCAACTTTCAAGTGTTCACCCACTGGTCCAGCAGTCTAAGATGCATGTGCACGCACCTAAAACGACGTTCAGGGGTAGGTAATAGCATAATCTTCATCAGAATGAAGTGGAACTACCAGTTTTTTAAAGCCATGTGATCAGAAAATCATTAAACAAATCCTATCTATACTATAATATGAGAGGGGTCTGTTTTTCTGTCTGTCTGTCCGAAGCCAGCCGAAAGTGTGTGATGAGCGTATCTGTGATACAAGCCTCATCAACTCCACAATTTCCATTGGATTAATCCATCAGATTCGAGTAGGAATGAATATCACGTGGATTCATTGGAAATAGGAACGTGTGACATGTGATTCGTCGAACATTATTACACATTTTTGACGGGCCGTGTGCACTCGGCCTCATCAACACTCGAGAGATTAATTTTTTTATTTCTTACAGCTTGTCTTTCATTTCGCCTTCATTTTTATTTTAAATAGAGGGGGGTAGACTAGTTTCTTATAAAATCCCCCTTGACATAATGTGGTGTGATATGAGAGGAGCACCGTTGCTCATGAAATGCGAATGGATGAAGAGTAATTTACGATTGCAATTCTACGTTTCAGAACATGTTTTCCATGTACAGGGTGGCGCATAAGTATCTCACCGTTTTAAAAAATTAGTAATAAATAAACTATGAGAGGTATAACGATAGGGTTAATTGCAAACGATAGAGGAACTCTTAAAGTTTATTTACATGTCTCATCCTGTCTACATATACCCAGTATATATTGCAGTAATAAATTAGGGTGCGTTACTTATGCGCCACCCCCGTACATGAGAAAAGGAAAAATACATTGGCTCACAGAATTGAGTAGAATTGAACATAAGAGAGCTTACTCTTCGATTGAAAAAATGCAGCCTTCAGTATGCGTTAGTCCTTAATTTCTTCTACGGAATTACCAATTACTATCTTCTGATGAAAACAAATAAACTCTTGCAGTGAATAATAAAAAATCTAATGTAGATGAGCATATACATAGAGTAATTTTAGCAAGCTTTAGCTTTTACTGAAAATTTTTAGAAAAAGAACGTTTCCGCCGGTTTTGCTTTTACTACTCATCATATTTTGTTTACAGAAAAACGAAATCCATTCGTGACGCTGAAATTGAAATAAACTCTCGTTGCATTAGTGTTTGATGTAGCTGGATTAGTAATTGTTGGAGGCTTTTAGTGTGAGAGATGAGAGCAAATTTAAGGAAGTTATCTGTTAGTCATGCCTGCATTTCTCCAACTGAACAAGGACAGTATAGACATGAATCAGGTCACGTAGCAAGATGTAATAAGACAACTGTCCCCCGGACATTTACCTCGAAACAACTGTCCCGTCGAGCTATTGCCCCCTGAACAATTATTGTCCTGTAGAACAATAACCCTCAGCGCAACTGCCTCCTGAACAATTGTCTCGATTGCGTTCGACAATTTCAATTGGTATCTATTTGTACTTTGGAAATTACAAACACTTGACGTCAATGTTATGATGAAATTTAATTCTAACAATTTAGTTCTAAGCTCTTGGGGTTATAATTAGAAACTTGAACGTGTTCGTTGAATAAGAAATTCCATAGTACAATGACTACCATTTAAAAAGTGTTCATGCAAATCGAGTTAAAATGAATTAATTTACGCTGCGTTAGGCTAGATTAGTTAGTTTATAATATTAAACGCAAACCAAACATTAAAGGTACGAAACATTTGTCCGGGATGGCAATGGTCCTCAGGAAGTAGTTGTCCATGGGCAGTTGTTTGGGGCAATTGTATAGGGGGCAGGTTTACGGGCAATTGTATAGGGGGCAGGTTTACGGGAGGAGGGACAATAATTCTCCTAGAAATATCGCTGGCGTTATTAATAAGCTGCGTGGTAATTGGTGTTTAATTGAATACTAAAATAAGCGGCATTCACTGCAAACTCAAGGGAAATAGTTTTCGAAGTAACTATACTAACTTACGTTTAGAACAACGAAAGTGTCAATTTAGGTGTGAGGAAGTCGATCGTAATTTTGGTTTTACGAACAGAATTTGTCGTCTGAAAACTGTTGTACTTTAAGTCTTTATGTTTATGTCCAAAGCATTGAACATGCTTTGTTGCACTTTTATTGATGATAGAAAACACGTCCAGGCATGAGCTCAGCGCTGGCTAAATTATGAGTGCCATCATTTGACACCAAAGAATGCTTCCTCATTCGAACTAAACGAAGTTCTATCAAAAGAGTTCCCGAATTGTACTCGTAACGGCTATTGAACGGGACTTAAGCAGTTGTTCCAGCGCCCGATTTCGTGCAATTTAATGAGCCAGTTTCGTAGCCAAGTGACGTTTGCGTGCAAATGGAGTGAGTCGTCGCTGGAGCAGCGCGGCGCTCGAATGATCGAGCTGTTGCTTTAGCAAATTACAAGCAGGATATTTAGTTTCGTAGCCCCGTGAAGTTGAGTTTGGTCTAAAAGTTGGGGTCAATAATTGTGAGTTCACGTTTATTTGCGAAGTCTATGGTGGCTTTGAGCTGGCATCAACTTAGTTTCAAACTTGATGAATCGCCTACCAAAACTTTGCTAACGTTTTGAGAAGTATTGCAAGAGTTCGAGATGCTAAAAATTATATTAAATGGAAAAAGCCAAAGTTGTGAATTGACCTGAACTGAATATCACATCACGACAATGCACCTGGTCACACTCCGATGAAATAATGCAGTCTGTGATAGAAACAACATGGCTGCCGTCCCACACGCTCCATATTCTCCAGATGTAGCCCTTGGGGACTTGACTCTCTTCTCCAAACGAAAATTCGCATGAAATGTCACTGGTTTGGCACTGTACAAGATTTCAGAAAAACACAGCAGGTGCGTCACTGTCTTTTGGCAGTACATTTATTTTCACTTTCCTAGCTTGGAATCATTGTGACGACTCGTAGAGAGACTACTTTGAAGGAGATAAAAGCCATTAGTGGCCAAGGTGTAGGAAAAAAATTATTATAATATATTAAAATGACAGCAGAAGTGAGCGAAGTATTGCATTCTCAGGTTGTCCCCAAGTCCCACGCCGTCAGACACCTGTCACGCACAGACACATACGAAACACCTTTACCATAAACAATTTTCTTGTACAATCATCGATGTATAAATCTTTAAACAAAATCTTTTGGTGCCGCCCTGAAGCACAGAGTGGTCCCATGATTTTCCATTTTCGTCACATTATTGGGAATACCAGAGCTAAAATCACCACTTTTGATTACGCCATGCTGACGCTACTGTTCGATGAGGCAGTACCACTGGAATCGTAATTACATCGAATAAATAAATGCTGCAAATTATAATGCCTACTGAAGCACACGCATTGTTTTATCTCTATAGCTTTTCCGTTCTTTTTTTCAGTTCACCTTCGTACTTTAGAATACTGTAGCAATACCAACTCATAAGGGGTCAAGACGATATTTGAACATTTTCTAGGATCTTGTCCCAGACTCAAACAATTTTAAATGGAAAAAAAGATTGCCAGGGCTGTCTAGACAGTTTAATACTAATTTCTGGTCGCTCTTTCTTGTTCTTACAATGTCCTTCGTTTCAAAAGGGCATTCTGGAGTTACGTTATTTAAACGATTAGGATATTTCTAGGTCTTTATTAATTGACATGGAAATCTTCTTCGTTCAAGAGAAATGAGCTAGTCAACGGAGTTCTGGAATCATTTCCAATGCTTTACGCTGAATTCTCTCCATTTTTGAAATTTCTCAGTTCAGGATAGAAGACCACAGTTGCCCTGGGAATTTTAGATGTGGTCACTCAAGTGTTTTACAGAAGGTTGTATTATAATGGCCAGTGACTTTCCTTCAAAGTTTCTTGCTATGAAACTATGAATTCTGCTCACATTCCTAATGCTTTTTTAAGCATGTTTCTCATGCTTGAAGTCTTTGGTGATAGTGATACCAAGATCTGTTTGTTGGTTTTCAGTTTCAAATGAGAAATCATTCGTGATGCGAAAAGAATGTCGAATATTATTTCCTTCATACATTACTGAACATTTGTTGATGTTAAAACCCTTTTGCCAGGTTTTGATCCATTGGAGCAGATGATTCTGGTCTGCCTTAGACCTTGAACTCCCATTAGACATTGTCCAAGAACTTTCTGAGAGCATTTCGAACTGAAAATGTTACTTGTCATATTAAAATGTTAAAATGTTGAATTTTACGTCCCTAAAACAACTGCGTGTGTTATTCACTCCTGATGATCGGTGAGTAATTTCATTCATGTGAAAATGTATTTGAGCAAAATGTGTACTCAAATTTTAATGATGGCCATGCTGATAACATGCCAGATTCGAGTCAAGTTAATCATCCTTTGTGTACGCCTATAATGCTCACCACATCTTCGCACTTAATCCTGGACTTGGAACATAACAATGACTTCACACCACATGCCATAACAATGGCACCAGTTTCAATAGAATCGGAAGAAGCACGTAAGTCTGGATAATTTCCGTCAGAACTTCTGTGTGATTTGTGAGTGAGTGATCAAAATTACATTTGTGGGTTACAAATAAATTTACAGCTATGCAATGTTCTTATTAGGCCTATTTACTGTGTTCTTTCTAATTTGAATGCATGTTAATGGAGTGATTCGTTGCTGGAGCAACACGGCGCTAGCCTAAGCTGCTTTACAGAGTCCAATTTTGAGTTTTTTCCGTTGGTTTACTGAATTATGTTTGACATTTGTTGTAGATTACGATTTTTTAACCATTTCTTGATACATGGGATCATTATGAAAAGGTATCGGAACTAGTCCTTATTACGTAACTCATGCGCTCCAGTAACAAAATGAGGTCCCAGATCTGCTGATAATACAAGAAAATGCGTCGGAAGAATATTATCCTTGCTTTGGATGTTCTAATCATACAGCGCGGGCTAATGCTAGCCCCCAAAAGCTCAATTACTCCTCTATTTTCAGTCTTATCAGAAACCATTACAGAAATTTTAAATTGTTTTACACTAATATACACAGAAACTATCGCTGCATATCCGAAAGGATTTCTCAAAGCCAGGTCAACTCCGTTTTACAGGAGATCAACGCTAGATTTTATCTGACCTAAATCTCCTCTTCCGATCCATCACAAGTGATGCGAAATCTCGCACGACGACAGTGACATCTAAATTTGTATCATTCAGGCCTGATGATTTAAAAACCTTCTTGAGTAAGAGTTAATGTTTTGCTCGCCGTGCAGGTGGCAGCCGAATTCTTTTAGTGCATCAACTTTTTACTTGAAGCTATGGGTTTTATCTACGGAATGATTTCTGTTTACAGGAAATTGCAATAGGATTTAGCCTTTGCATTCTCGTTGTTGGCGAAGAAATGGGTATAGGTGTCACTATCATTCAAAACAACGCTGTAGGTCAGGATACAAGCCGGTTTCTCCGTGGCCATCTTGTGTTGAACGTGAGTGTTCTAAGAGGCAATTCCGCGATGGTTACGCCTGTCGTAAGACCTGTCAACTGTAAAAATTATCTCATCAGAAAAGAACTTGTAAGTTGATAGGTTGATTAACAGTTCAAAATTTTCTTGTTTCTCTTCAAACGAATTTCATATATTAGTTGTAAGGGATCCATCCCACATTGTGCATTAGAGGCATTGGTTGCTCCATGAATTGTCGTGATGCTGATGATCCTTTTCTTAGCCAGTGTCGATAATGACACGGTGGGATTGGCGTTGACGTGTCATTTGTGACCGGTGTAAAGGCCGGTTTAAAGTGAGGCTTGCGGGCATTATCTTTTCTCGCCGTGCTTTGCAATCATGGCCACATTCATCAAAATCACTCTACGCCTAGGATACTCTGGATATTTTACAATAAAGGCTGGGCTTCGATCCGCGCGACTAAGTTCGTAGATAGCTGAACGTTTCAATAATTGCTCCTTTGTGTAACGTTTATGCAAGGAACTCTAAATGTTAATAGCAAGCTTCATAGACAACTAAGCAAAGCTGATGCCCAACAGTGTTGGCAACTTTTTGAGGGATTAGAATTGCCAGCGTTATTTAATTTGTAGAAATTTATCTGAAAGACCCTTGAGTGAAAAGAATTCTAGGTTAATTCTAGAGGTAAGATTTACTCACTGTGTAATTTTTTGTATCGAAAATTTTTTACTTTAGTCTTAGAGACGGGCCTATTCCTCTCGACTCCGGCATTTGTTACGCAATTCCTCTTGATAATGAGATGAGGTTCGGAGGGACCACGTACGGAGCACTCCTTGAAATTATTTTCCTATCTATCTATTTTTCATTATTATAAGAGGTTTCTACAATGAACTGGAATGCTCCGATGTATTGCTCAATGAAAATTAATTGTTTTGAGAGGTTACTGCGTTTCCTCGATGTGAAAGCTTCCAGATGGAACAAAACTATTTTACCGTTTTTGATGGCAATCAGAATTCTGCAACATAAAATGCATTGAAAACTCAAAATCGTTGATTTATGTTATCAAATCACAGAAGTGACTTTCTACGGAAAATGTCTCGTCAGCAGCAGGCGGCAGAACTGGTGGTTAGGACGTCAGGTGGCATTGTAAAACAACCCTACTCTCGCAGTATTAGTGAGAATGCGCCAGCTGAGTTCGTTTATAATATTGGATAATTTCAGAGAAACATCGATTTGATGAAGTCCTTCACGTTTTGAGATAAACTCTTGATGTAAATCTTTGTATCAAACTAATACTTGCAGTTAGAGAGAAAGTTGTTCATACACAACGGTATTCTATAGTTTTGCTTCATTCTTGGTTTTAAATGCTAGTATGATTCAGTAATTTTCACATATTTAAAAAAAATAGAGAGCGTATGAACACATTTAGTGAGTTACAAATAAAAAAATTAAATTTACCTAACGCAACCAGAGAATTGTACGTGAAATGAAAATATTATTCACGTTGTTTTGAAAAGCACATCAATCACATAATTGTGAAAAATTCGAATTTTCGCTTAAAAGTGATGTTATCGAGAATATTCGCTCATGAAATATTTTTCAGCAAAAACCATAACATGCAGCAAAAATGTCATCATTGCTATCCTCGCTTTAATTGCTCGACAATGAAGACAAAAAACCTGCTGTTTGTCTAACGCAAAAGCTTATCGGTTTGCACAAGCCAAGAAGAACATCTTGATACAAAATCAAAACAGCATGTTTCCTTAATTAGCATTTAGAAATGACAAAGAGTAAAAGACCACGAAACTTTTCGGAAACTGTGCCATGAAGTTAACATAAACCTAAAGATTTTCTTGAAGGACATTTCCAGAAACTTGGACTCGCAGCATAGGTTTTTGAGAGCTCATTCAGTACAGCTAAGATGAGTAACTATGAATTTACCAAAAATCGACCACGATGAACCCCATTAACAAGCGATGTCGTATTTTCCCTTGCTTTAATTTTGCACAACATTTGTTAAACAATGAAAATGATTTTTGGAGTCGAAAACTGTAAAGTGATGAACCAAAAATTGACCTGTTTGGTTCAACGAAACAATGAAGAATGGCCGCTGGACGGTGGTAGTTTCTTTTCAAGCAACCCAGTCCCAAGAAAACAAATGTGGCCATTTCATAATTAGGAAAATTCTAAGCTTAATAAGTACTCACGATACAAATTGATAGCTATAAGAGGAAAGTAGAGAAACCAGGAGACATCAAACCAATGCGTAACAACCTAAAATTATGAACACGAGATTTTAGGATAGGCTGGTGATAAACCTTCCAGCACGACAACGACCTCTGGATAATGAAGTATGATATTCATCGGCTGCAGGAGGGAAGAACTAAAATTACAGATCACCATGCCTCAATGAGTTCGGACTTGAAGCTCATTAAACATCTACGGCAAGGATTGGATGTTCTGATTAATTACAATTGTTAGTCTTTATGGATTGTTCGGGAATTGGAACATGTGGCCATTAAAAAATGGGACAATTTTTAGAAAAAAAGCTTGTTCAAAAAGCACTAAAAATTTAACTTAAAGCTTACTGGCAATCAAAATGTTCAATTTTCCCAACCGTATTTTCTTATAATGCCTATAATTTTAAAATATGATTTTGAATTTAGTAGTTTTCACTAATTTTCCTGTGCTTCATAAGATGCAAACGCTTGACGTCATCGAAACATTGAACTCAATAAAATAAATTCCAATTGTGCATCACAGGAAGTGTACGAATAATTTAAACGCGAACTGTAGATTGATTTTATATATGATTTTTTAGTTGTCGGAAAGCTAACCAAAAATCCTGAAATTTATTTACGCAAACTTTGAATGAAATAATTTATGTTATTTACTTTTTGAACAAAACAACGTATGTTTAACCAAAAAGTTTTCTTGAATATATATTATGAGGATTTTAATTTTCTAGCTCTCAGGGATGTTTTATTGTATTAAGGGGGATGACAACTCTAAAACGACAGCCTTAGATTTCTGGCGTGGGCTAAGCTGAGACAAAGTAGTCCCGTATAAATGGCTGTGTAATGTAAACACTGTACGAGCGAACAGCTTAGAGTAATATTTTCTACGTCCTGTTAGCTAATTGTAATGAATCCTTGTGTTACTGAGCGATTCCAATTAATCTTTACAAGTGACACTGCATTATTATTGTTATATCTCAGGATATGCCTTATAAAGTGAACGCCACCGGATGTCTTTGTCTGGCTAGGCTTCGTATGTTTCGCTCACGATCCGTGGGCGGAAACGACCCGACCGCCGGAAGATCTTTGTTGCTTGCGCTTGCCTGACTTCCGGACAAGACTATTATATAGAGGAAGCTGTGAGCGACGGAGCTAGTATACGAATAAGTGCCTTGCTGAGCGTATCCTTATCCTGATCCTTAGTCTACACCTAAGGGTACAGAAGTTAAAGCTTCTGCTACAATACCTCAAGTTGTGTCGATAGGACGACACTACAATTATCTAATTCAAAGGAGGAATAGCCTTGATCATGAATGTGATATACATACTTTGGAGCCTTAAAAAACATTTGTTACATTAATGGAAAATTGAGACGAGACATGATAGAAAACGTGAAAGCTTTAAAATACGTTGTATCGTATTGAATGAAAGAGAAGACGAGAAGGCATCATGAAGTTTGGAGAAGAAATGACATGAGAGAAGATTTTTGACATAAACTCTGCAAAATTAGTACGAATGCGCATGGAAATTCATCAATGGCTGTGTAATCGACGTAACTGTTACTTATTAGGTTGACAGAGACAGAATATAACAGAAGCCAGATGATAATATGTTCGTCTTGACGGAGGAATGTTTGAGTACAAATGAAATAGCTCTGTCAAATATGAGTAAAGGCAGGGCATGAGGAAAAGAGTATACATGGACACTAAAATGTGTCCATGGAATTCATTGTAAGGTATAATAGTTTACTATTTTTTGAAAGAACATATAATCAAAATTTTGCCATAAATAAATAAACATGCAGGCAGAAAAGTTTCAAAGTTTCACGAAAGTGAAACAATCACACTACTCAGAAAACAGAGTGCCTCACTTTCTTCACTCTTCAAACCATCAGATAAGAAAACGAAAAATGTTCTTTCTTACTGTGCAGGTGAACCTTGTTAAAAGGGAGTAAGCTTTTCCTCAACATGAAAATTTCAACATTTAAGTTAAAATTTGCTCTGAACATTACGATACTTAACACTTTTCCTATTTTCATTAGATAAATCGCATCTCACGGATGATTTCATCTAAGACAGATTAAGTTGATCCTCTTACTAACTTGTTTTCATTCGAAACCTCGTCGACTATTGAGCCTCGAACAAAGTATTGTGATTTTGAAGATTAGAGCTTCTTTTCTTAGCAGTTGGAAATGACTTAGCCGCAAAGTTCAGATGTATCTCACTTGAGTGCAGCGAGTGAACTCGGTATTTTCCTTCCATGAGGAGACACAGAGCTGATAGTGGGAGAATTAAGGGAGTCTGCAGTGGCTGATTGTTTTTACAGCAATCCTTGCCTTTATGATCTGATCACTACTTTTCACTCTAACAAATGTAATGGATTTTCCATTAACCGCGAACTCAATAAATTTCAAATATGAATTCAGGCTCAAAAAGCAAGACTTGAAGCGTCATTTCAATGATCACTTGCTAAATATGAGCTTCGTCCGACTTCAAAAGTTAAGAACGTGGAAGTTGAATAAAGCGTCATTTGAATAAGAAAATGTTAAAATGAGCTTCGAGCCTTTGCATTAAAGTGAATCTCCAAAATGATAAATATTTATGACGAAATGTAATTGAAAGCGTAGTCAGTAATAATTAATAGTAAGTTATTTTCTTCTATCTAGAATGATTATTTTTTTAAATATTTTCTTTGCCGCCTCTTGTCCGTAATTCGACAAAATATTAATGAATCAAAAGTAAAAGCTAACTTGATGAAAATTCCCAATTTTGGGTAGCAATTATAACATACTACATGGTAAAGTATATCAATAACCCGCTACCAGCTATTCTTATTTACAGCTACAAAACGAATCAAGAGAGCAGGCAGTTACTTTAAGGGATGTTCGACATGGAAATGCAAAAATAGAAAATTGAATCCAAAATTTCAGAAGGACGCTAGAATTGAAAATACAAATGTTTCAATTTATATAAAATGGCACTAAAGAAGAAACTAGGATGAGAGATACCTGAATGAGAAAAAGGAGACTGCTTATGAACTAGAGAACAAAGGCGACTACCATTAAATATATGCAGTTTCATTTGTTAGCACTGCCATACTAGTGATTAAATCTCTCGTCTTGAAAAAATTGTTTTTCTGAAATATTTCATGAGCTAAATTGATAAGCGTCGTTCTACTCATACCAAATTTCAGAGAACTGATATTGTGCGAGAATGCTTTGTGCAATGGAGTGAGCATATTGAAAGATTCAAAAGGAGTTTTATGAACAGATTTCCGTTTATATTAAAATGTAACTAACTTTGCGGAAATTCATAATTTTGGGTGTCAGAATAAAATTTGTAAATTAACTGGCTTGGTGCACAATCGATTCGGAGCATATTCTCCATTCATCCCTAACCAAGAAGAAATAAACCTGCTGGGTGTCCCATGACTGTTGCCACGCTTGCGTCTGTCGATCTGCAATATAGAATATTGTGCTCTAACATCTTTCCTCTCTAGGTAAAGATTGAGGCAGCCGATTTTAGGTATTTGTATTCGCCTTAGGGAATCATTTCCGGTAACAGCAAATCTCATTTGAGGTATTTTTTTACTACCAATGATTAAAACTTTCATGATTTACAACTGTAAATTATTGACATCGTTTTGTTTAAATTAACATGGATCTAACATTGCTTATGTTCATGATTTTGAGTTTCAGTTTCACCGTTTTTTACTTGAAAATGGATGATCCAATGATTGTCAAATTATTAGTAACGAGACTAATGAAGTACATAATATCAGATTTGAATCATTCTCAAAAACAATTGAAAAAACAGCGCTTTTAACTTACTTTTTTGAAATGTTAGAATAACTGTGCACTCTATGAGGGACCCCAATCACTACATTATTGTTTAATTTTAATCGATAGTACATGAGTGATATTAGATAGAATATTTTGGTGTAGTACCACAATTACATTTTCTTGTGAGTTTTCAAGCTTCGCGCTTTAGGAGAAGAATATTTACTTGTTAGTTCAAAAGATTACGCCCTAGGAGCGATTTCCGTCAGTAAGATTTGTGTTTCACACTCTTGAGCTTAACTAATCCCAGCGAGAAACAAGTGATTAATATCAGCGATGTTCAGTTAACAATTTCCCACACGCATTTTCTCATAGAATACACTCAATACACACGCTATGATTGGTATGTTGGCGTATTCATACTTTATTTTCGAAGTAGTTTTTCTCTCCGTCTCTAAAGTTGATGAAACATAGAATAAATTGTGATAAATTACCACCACACAAATTCGTCAGACAAATTACTACTACTAAGTGCTAATTTCATCATTTGATGAACAAAATTCAATTTGATGAACAAATTTTAATTTAATGATCAAATTTTAATTTGCTGAAAAAATGTTAATATTGTAGTGTTAAAGTAAGATCTTCATATTCGTCTACTCGAATACTTATCTCTAAAAGATTCCAACTACACAGAATAATATGGTGAATTCGGATCTGGGTCGAAACCGCTCGGTCGCAATCGTAGTACGTCTCCAAGAATTTTCTCTGATGTCTTTTTGAGGATGCGCTTCGGTTGAAATGCAGGACGAAACACAGATTGCAAAATTTAGAATGAACAAAACGGAAAATTTTATTGAGTTGAGATCACACGGTAAGGGGAGTGGTGGAAATCTTTCGTACTTAATAAAAGCTTGGAAGATATAGTCCTGACACCTCCGCTGTGTCGCGTTTCACGAGTGAGAGGAAATACAATTCGGCTGGGATGTGATCGCCTTTTTTGAAATTCTTTTTAGTTACCTCAGGTGCAATGTTCAAAATTCGCACGAGACATGAATTTGTGTTAGCTTTCTCAGTCTACATTAGAAAAATAGAAGCATTTTATTTTTCTAACGGCTGCTCAGACTTAGTCCTAAACGGATTTCCCTCCTGCATGGAACCTGTTTTTTCGTAGTCAAGATGTCTGCACGGGAATTTCACAGTACTCATTCAGCCTGGTACTTTGCTTTAACAGTGGAGTGTACCTTAACTGAGACCACAATATCTGTTAGCGCACCATACTCGAACCTGGTCTGAAGAATCTCTGCCCTAACCAGTCAATTTTCTTTCCCAAGTTTTGTGAAATACTGACGCTTTTGTGTGCTCATTGGAGACATGTCCTAGTCTCTTTCGATATTTCAGATGATTTCATTACCAATGTAAAGTTTTTATATTTGTTGGCTAACGAACGAATTGACTTCACCAAGAGCTGTCGTCGTTACCTTGGCCTAGCGGTTTAGAGCTCTAGTATTTCACATGAAGGGTCATATACGATCGAGACCTCTTATAGTGCCACGGCAGTTTTGCCACCGGCTGGAAAAAAACGAGTGAGCCAAAATTAGTTAGCCACACGACCCGGGTTTTTGAAATGGACACAAATTCAACCGAGGGCCACTGTTAAAGTTTCTTTGCAAAAATTCTACAGCATGTGACAACCAATGTGTGATTTGACATGTATCAACTTTATTGAAATCATAGATCATTCTCATAATGTGAAGCTTTCTTTCATGACGATAATGATTTCGAAGGAACAAACAATTTCAGGGCGTCGATTCTTAAAATGAACTTAATTACCCTTAAATTTGTCGAACCGATGCCGAGTGTTTTGCTTAGTAGATTTTTTGGCTTCTTACAACTTCACTATCTATGATTTTGCTACACCAGCGCGACGTAGCCCATCATCACAAGTACCGGCAGGTTCATCATTCATTTGATCGAATATACTAAATAATTTGAAACAACGAATTACATACTCAGTTTATTCCCGACCCTTTATTCTATTCTGCCATTAATCAATGGGCACTTTGCTGAATAAGGACGTGATTTAAAAGTTGTTCAAGATACGTTGAACGATTATGGAAACCTTTGCCTACACTCTACATGAAAAAATAACTGCAAAAAATTGGAAATAATTTGTGCGACCAACTTTTCTATACAGGCGAAGATCTCAAGCACAAATATATTCATAATTAACAGTTCATAAGTAAGATCCCTATTAAAGTATGGTAAAATTTGACACTCGCTACAACGTATTTGTAGTTCATATTTGCTCAAAATTTTGAAAGATGAAGAAAAATCAAAGGGCTCCACTGAATTTTACTCCGAATTACAGGCCACTCCTACTCCTTCCAGGCACCTTCCATCCAGCGCTCACTTCCATGCCCATAGGAGAGCAAATTACATCAAATTACAGATTGTAATAATAATTTGAAAACTATGGTTGAAATTAAATAAACATTTACAATCGATTTACATTTGTATCACGACTTAAATACTACACTGGGGAGTGAGTTTTTAACGGTTCTTACTCCTGCAGGGGATCAGAACCCTAAGGGTTTTTAATTGATTGAGCGCAAGTGCTCTTGAAAGACTCCACGCTTACCCAGTCTGGGCCATAAACGCGACGGTCCGAGGCACTCCCTCACGTCCACGGGCCTCTCCAGACAGGCAGCCAAGGTAAGCAGCGGTGCTGCTCACCAGCTCACCACGGCACACACCACGTTAGCGCCACCCATGCAGCGCACAAGTGCCCTCAACAAGTACAGCGCACGAACTCGGGCCCAAGTATTGCCGTCCACGTCACCAGACGTTACCTAATTGTGCTTACACAGCCCTGTTGTTCAGGTCAATGTGAACAGGGGCGGGTGAAAAGCAATCTGATGCTCAGACTTGCTGCGTACTGAGGTCAGCTGCGGTCGCGCTTTGCTAGAATTTTAATGAGCTAAAGATGCTGGCGAGTATCTCTGCCACAGATTTCTGAATTTTACATTTCATTTTCAAGGAATTTTAAATTGACAAGTATCGTAAAATTTTGTGCAACACTTAAAAAATAAGTGTACATTTCCTAATTCTATTTTTTTGTATTATTTTAAAATGAGAATTTCATGTTCAGCTACTATGCATAGTTGCAAGTTGCACTATAGTTGTACATTATTTCCCCTTTTTGTTATGAAGACAAGTGCAACATGAAAAGCTTGATCTACTCCATAACAGGGGAGCTACATTTCTCTTCAAAGAAATTAAAATTCCTATTTACCGACTGAATTTCCAGTAAAAATATCCATACAGTACCCTAAAATGACATATATATGTTGAAAAAATTCTTCAGCGCACAATATTTGTCGTTTTGCTTTACCGAAATCACCACAAAAAACATATTTTAAACAAGGATTGAAATATTTATGCCAGCATTTTGTAAAGACAGCACAATTTATTGCCGAAAGAATCCATGAGAGTAGAAAACTATGGCATCAGCATCAAGGCATGAACTACCTTGATACAAGCTTAAGTATTTCGTATGGGAGAATAAATCACGGCACGATAAAGTACAGTATATCTCGGCCGTCATCGTGATTGATTTTTCAAGAGATGAAGGGAAAGCTACTTTTCGTAGTGTAGTGGTGAACTGCTGGGCGCGTGAAGTTCCTTTTTCAATTTGAGCCCAAAATAAGGGTCCTAGCGATGCATCAACTTAAACAGTTAAAGAGTGGAAAAAGCAAAATGGTAAATGGAATCCCATTGAAAAAAAAGATCCCAACATTGCAGGGAACTCTCAGGGTTCCGATGGAAAATTATCAACGTGGTGGAATCTACAATGATGAAACAGACTTCTAATGAAGAAATTTCAACAATGCAATGATATCCTAGCTAATAAATGAAGTCCAAGATGTATAATAGAGTCATTCGAAAAAAAACATAATTATCGCAATTTAATCGAGTCCCAGTGATCCGAACATTATTTATCCTAAGAAATATCCCCAGTGGAAGAAAATACAAGCAGAGCAATAGATCCCTAGCAATACCGAGATGGGATCCCGGCAATTTTCTGTGATTCCAGCGTTAGACTCCAAGAAATTGCTGTGGACAAGAGATTTAGCGAGCGTTACCTCAAATTGGGAATGGTGCCAATTAAAAGCGCAATAAGACTCGATCGAAAATCAGTTTTTGGTGAGCCTGGGTAAAACCTTCAAATGATTTCTCCACTTCTTCTAGCTAAGCAACTGTTAAAGTTATTTCACTTATAAGATCTGACTCGCATTGACATTTCACGAAAATAGAGTTGGTACATGTCTGTTCACTTATAAATAGTGTTTCATCATTACTTTACGATGTTGCACCGTCAAACTCAGTTTGGAAATGAAGCTGAAGTAAGCATTTTTACCAGACGATACCATTTTTTGCGCCTTTGCTAGCAATGCTTATTAATTTTTAAACAAAAACAGCCCTTCGAATCTATTTGCTGCTCATCTAGATATTGATTTTCGACTATGCAGTACCATAATTTCGGACGAGGTGTTATATTTTAAAAACAGGATTTAATTAAGTGTCTGAGTTTAACTTAAGTTGTCTTGACATCACTCTGCACATTTCTACACGAACGAGCTTCGACTCCGCAAAGCTGAATTCTAGTTTCTCCAGTATTCATGATCGGTTCTTCAGTAGAAACCATTAGAGACAATTGAAACATTAACTGCAAACCTGAAAAATTGCCACTTAATGACCCATGTTTTTTTAAAGAAAGTAGAAATAATCATAGGAGGAGGAATAACTGGCTGAAATTTGTATGGGATATCTTTCTTTAACATTGCCTCTTATCTTTTTCCAAGTTCCTATAAGAGCCGAAGGTACAGAAGTACTCAATACGTCATCAATAAGCTCTTCCATAATTAATTTTGCACGAAAAAACTCGCCAGAAATCAGAGAGTTTGTTTTGTGCACACATCATTTCAGTTATGTCCGAAATCAGATGAAGTAGAAGAAATATGAAAGGTAAAATCTAATGGAGGACACATCGGAGAAATTAAATAATTGGGTTCACTTTGAAATTAAATTTCATAGATACAAAGTAAATGGTGCACTTATGATTATTTGAGGAGTGTCAGAGCGGACATGACCTACACGCAGCAACAAAGATTGTGTTCGTTTCCTTGTCTGGACACATTATCAGTTATTAACCACAAATAAAGACAGCAATCTTTCGACGATACAGTCAATCAGAATGCTATCTAAAGGTCAACACCAGGCGCCCGACCAGACCTTCAAGTGTCTGTGACGTCCAGGTTCAGGATATCGCAGAAGGGAGGGCCCAATGACACTCGTTGCTGGTGCACATGCATATCACTGTAGTGAGACGGTCAAAAAACATTGTTCGCTGCTTTTAATCATCATTGAAGCATTTTCCAACCATAATGTCTAATTGCAAACACGCCCTTAAACGTTCCTAAATTAGGTTAGAAATATCGGGTTAATTTTTATTACCTTAATTTTCTGAGTCACCTTGAGTAAATGAAGTGTTCATAATGAAGTTGATCATGAAAATGTTCGTCGAAGTTAAAATTTACATCATGGAAATACGACTGATAACATTCTCACCTTCTCCAAATGCGGATGAGGTTTCCTGAAGGCCCATGTAGTGACCGGAGAGCCAAAAGAAGAACTCTGATAATTGTAATCTGTGATTTTCTTGAGCACAACCTCAATATTGTTGATCTTACGCAGCACAGGGTTCCACTTGGACGGCATTGTTTACGAGTATTTGCTCGGTGTTTCGCGGAATATTATCAGCAATATTAGTTCCAGTGTCCTATACGTTGGCTAAGGTGAAAAAGCCTATTCTTTCTGATTGGAAAATAGGAATGAAAGGAAGAGTCAAACATCGATTAACTCCGGGGATAATGAAAACTTGGTCAAATCTACCGTAGATTTACCTTATTTTTGTACGCCCAGTTATATATTTACAGTAAACAGTCAGGTATGAGTCAATACGAATTACTGAATTGCAATTAAATCGAAGAGATTTACAATAACTGTTGATTAATTTATAATATATCTTCGTAGTTCACTAGTGATAATTCGCACTTAAACTTTCAGAATAAAATTGTCATTCATAAATTGAAAATGCTTCTTGATTAATAAGGTAATGCGGCAATGAATCAAATTACTTTTAACTTTTGCTATTTTAATCAGATTTGTTGACATAATATGAACATTTCTGTGCTATTGTAACGCAGCGCAGTTCCACATAATTTTTTAGGTGAGATATAGACAAAATAAACAGTCTAACTTTTTCGCCGCCTGCATGCATGTTAGACTGGGTCAGAGTGTGAGGTAAACGTTTATTTCTTCAACTTACGAACGATCAACAAACCAGTTAGGTTATACAACTTGCATTTCAGGCAAAGTAAAAACTAGAGACACAGTGGAGCTCAAAAAGGCGTGAACACCTGCCTCACGTGGTGAGGGGAGTGTGCAACTGAGGGCACTCGTTCTTCAAACGAAACATAGTCATTCTTCTGGAGCTGATTACTTGCACGAATACCTCATTAAAGCCCGAAGTGTCCACCCACTAAAAATTCAGACAACCTGATTAGTAAATGAAGGTTGGCATTGAGCACGTAGGATCTTATCATCTCCTCGATAGGAAAGAACGAAGTATTAAAAAAAGTCAAAATATTTTAGATAAATATTTATTCTGATAAAAAAAATCAATGCAACCCAGGCAATTCACGAAGATTCAGATCAGGAAGTCCTTGAAAATGAACAGGATGACAACGTTTGATGCGTTCGTATCGAGTACCTGAAGACATGGCGTGCTGAGAGGTCCTGATTACAATGATCAATTATGAATCAGTCTTCATTCGTGCCATTCGTAGGCATCACATTATTTTTAAAGTCTTTCAAGGCTGCAGTGTTGATTCTCAACAGCAGTAGTATCTTACACAGCATACCGGTGTTTATTGATTTCTGTTTTTGGTAATTGACATAGCATTAAATTTTGAGCACAGGTTATCTCTATAATTCTATTTTGTTATTCTTTAGTTGATGAAACAGAATCCCAGCTCGGCTACTTGGCAAGTAATTAGTACGTTTGTTTCATGACGGCCAAATAAGTCAAGTCCATAACTTACAAATAGAGTTATGTTAATTAAGCAACACTAACCAAAAATATACAGGTAGAAATTGAAAAAAGTGACGATTAAAATACAACGAGCTACTATACAGGGTGTTTCAGAACATGAGGTATAAAATTGCACATCAAGTTGAAAATGACCAAATAAACACGTTTTCTTCTAAGAAATTTTCCGAAAAAAATCGGGTTTGTGAGAAATTAGCTATTTATTATTTAAAAAAATTAAATTCAATTACATGTACTCGCAATATATATTTTGAATTACTCTAAAAATACTTCTAATCTATGAGAATTTGCAATAATAGAATTCAGTTTAAGTGATATTTGGTAAGAATGTTTTAACAAGAAATTTTTTGAATGTTGGTGGTTGGTGGTAGCACGATCTGAAGTAACCTAGTAGCACGATCTGCAGCATTGTAAAACTTTTTGCCAAAACTTTTCTACCAAATGTCACTAAAACTAAATTTTATTATTGTAAACTCTCATAAAAAGGTGTTTGTAACGTAAATTCAAAATAAACATTGCGAGTAATTGTGTAATAAAATTTCATCCCTTAAAACAATAAACAGCTAATATCTCAAAACCCGATTTTTTTTCGAAAAATTTCATAGATGAAAAAGTATTTAATTGGCCATTTTCTACTAGGTGTGCAATTTTGTACCTCTTGTTCTGAAACACATAGTTCTTAGCATTTTCCTGCATGGTAGTTCAAGATATGAAGCATCGTAAATATCTTGCTGAAGGCATGGTGTTCTGTTCTCTTCCTTTAACATTGATTGCAAGAACGATTACTCGTATTGAATATTATCCAGCAATATGCAAAGATCTTTCACCAATGCACTTCATCTAGGCAGCAAGTCAAAATATGTGCCACCATAAAAAGATGCAATAAGTATATGTGTACTTATTGATGACATCTAGCACCACTAGCCTCCTTCATTTTTGTTCAGTCCCAACTCATGTGGACAAAGGATTGTAGTTCATCAGTTCTACATTTGAACTTAAAATAGGTCAGAAATCATACTCCTGTTATCTTGCGGTTTTATATTCACGTTTTATAGGTGTTGCTGTAGTTTATTGTTATTCCGATTTAGTGGTGCAAATTGAGGTAGTGCATGATGTGTAGCACAACGGACATGCTTGCGGCGCTCATTCATGAGGCCACTCATCACTGCATGTAAATCAGGACATTTTCTTGAGGGAGAAACAATAATGAATAAAAAGTGAACAATTATTTAGAAGAAAATATTGCAAGGAAGTTTAGAAATTTGCTTCAATTGGAGATGATAAACTTGTCTACATTCTTCGCAATTCATAATTAAGTAGAGGACAAATGTGGCAAACAAGAAAAGTTGTAAATAGTGGCATTAGTGGTCAAGAAAAATTATGAACAGTGGCATAGCGATTTTTTCTTTCTGAAAGTAGCAGCATTTAATGCTCACATCATCAGTGAAAATGCCATACGGGATTAATAGCGTAAAAAACCTGCTTAGAATTGAGAAATGGGCTTATTTCAATAACGTATAAAATAAATCTCAAATTGCCACTTGAAAATGGAAATCTGACAACCACAACCAGATAATCAACCGGTCAGAGAACATGTGGCTCATGCAACACCAACAATATAAGTGAAACAAAACGGAACGGAGGTGTTCGGTCAACAGGATTCCTTTGTTTCTAGCTAGGGATGAAAGCTGTTCACACTATCACTCAACGGAAAGATATTCGTATTTTTGCTTGCCATTTGATTAATGTTTCAGAGCGGAAGTGATAATTCGAGCTAATTCAAAGAGAAATGAACCATTTCGATTTTCAATTATTTGTGTTGAAGCAGGATGATTAGGATGCTGTAGCGTAGTGGTGTGTCTCACGTGCTAACTTAAGTAATAAATACATGGGCATACCTTTGTTCAGTTCTTTGGATTTTTAGAACAATGATTAATATTAACACTTTTGAAAAAGTCATATATGTGAAATCAGATGAAATTTTGTTTGCACTGAGTAAAGAAAAGAAAAAGAAAAACAGTTTATTTCCAATAGAGATGGTACAAATTACAATCATTGGTTTCCAAAATATCTTAAAGTTAATACACTTGAATGATACACACACACGAGTATTGTACTACCCATGTCATTAGTCGAAAAATGATTGAGGGCAATGTGCTCCTAATCTTGCTTAAACTACATTTGATGATACATGTAATGATAATTATAAGAGATAACACAACTTCATGACTTATGACAGTTTACATATACATGACATAAAACTTCGCAATTCTTGACGCCAGGATCTACTATATGAATCGCTTGTTTCGGCCGATGTTCAAAAATGTTATTTCAAGGAGAGCGTGAAAAAAATATATAAAATAGCATGTAGAACACAAGGATTACAAGTTTTGTATTTCTAATTAAATCATTTTAACATAACGATCATTAGTTGATAAGCATTTGATTTAAATATATATGGACGATCACAAAAAAATGTACAGTTTTTTACGGGAATGCTTTACAATAATAAAGAGATGACGAGTTCGGTAATGTTACAAATTGAGAGTGAACAGAAAGAGACCATTATTTCTTGCTGAAAATGCCAGTTGTCGGTTTAGTACACACATGTGCATTTATACATGTAAATATATACGTGCACATACGTGCACGTATATATTACATATATACGTGCACATACATTCCTACGCACATACATACACCTAACACGTAAACATACACAAATACATTTCTATGCATCGAGGAAATCACAAGACATACGCGTTTTTTAAAATGCTGTGCGATGTTCTGAAATATAGGATAATGAGCAAAGGAAATTCGTGACAACTTTTTCAGTATGTGTTGCTGCTTACAATTTCTAATGAAATATTGTAACGATGTTTAGTTAAATATTGTATTGAAAAGATTATTGGGTCATAAGCGTCTGATTTATCATTTGTGGGTGACCGCGCAACAAATCTATGTATATTTTTTATAAATGCTTTGTAATAATGAAGTGAAATGAAGTATTACGTAGTGACACATTCGCCCATCTACGAACGCATAGCGTGCACACGTACACACACACACAAGTAAGCATGTGCGCAAATATCAGCGTAAACTAGTCAGTATAAACTAGCATTCCAATCGAGAAATACCGAGAAAATACCTCTTATTACGGCCTGAATATTATGAAATTTCCGTACTAGAAATAGTGGCAAAAAACAGTCTATCTGAGTCAGAAACATGAAAACGATTGTCCTACAACGGTTCCCAAGTACAGAAATATTTCCAGAATATGTCAAAATGATTTCATTAGAAATACAAAACTTGTAATCCTTGTGTTCCACATGCTTATATATATATATATTTTTTTTTTTTCGCTCGCCTTGAAATAACATTTTTGAACATCGGCCGAAACAAGCGATTCATATAGTATTTCCTGGCGTCAAGAATTGCGAAGTTTTAGGTCATGTATATGTAAACTGTCATAAGTCATGAAGTTGTGTTATCTCTTATAATTATCATTACATGTATAATCAAATGTAGTTTAAGCAAGATTAGGAGCACATTGCCCTCAATCATTTTTCGACTAGTGACATGGGTAGTACAATACTCGTGTGTGTGTCTCATTTAAGTGTATTAACTTTAAGATATTTTAAAAACCAATGATGGTAATTTGTACCATCTCTATTGGAAATAAACTGTTTTTCTTTTTTCTTTTCTTTACTCAGTGCAAACAAAATTTCATCTGATTTCACATATATGACTTTTTCAAAAGTGTTAATATTAATCATTGTTCTAAAAATCCAAAGAACTGAACAAAGGTATGCCCATGTATTTATTACTTAAGTTAGCACGTGAGACACACCACTACGCTACAGCATCCTAATCATCCTGCTTCAACACAAATAATTGAAAATCGAAATGGTTCATTTCTCTTTGAATTAGCTCGAATTATTACTTCCGCTCTGAAACATTAATCAAATGGCAAGCAAAAATACGAATATCTTTCCGTTGAGTGATTGTGTAAACAGCTTTCATCCCTACACTAGCCTAACAAGAGCATTTTTGGATGTGAATAAGAAACAATATATGAGTGTCCTTATGGGTTTCATTTTAGAAAAAAAATCACATTATCTTTGAAGTAAGGCGCAAAATGTCTGCAATTGATAAACATACATAGGTACCACATTTTACATGTACACGACATATAAGCTTTGGATTGCTTTGCAATAATAGAATGAAATGATGTGTTGGGTAGTGTTAGAAGTTGAGAGTGAGAAAAAAGGCTGGTATTCATAGTTTATATACCAGTTGCTAGTCCAGTACACACAGGTGTATGTGCACATATGCACACCCATATGCGCACATACACCCATATTCGTACACACAAATACAAATAAGCATGTTTGCAAATCCCAGCGTATAGGTGATCAAATCATAATACCTATGCAAACATTCCAAACTGTTGTGTGATGTCTTGAATCATAAAAAAATGAGCAAGGGAGAGTATTCAGCAATGGAGATGCCAGCAAATGAGATTTGTCAATACGTGTTCGGTACGTTCTGTAACGAAGAATTATCGTTGAGACGCAAGATGACGAATTATTTTGGCTTTAAATTCTCTCGGTCTTTGAGGGATTTTAATACTCAGGGGATGTTTGTTCCACAGTAAGGCGCCTGATATGACAGAGCCTTTTGCAATGTGTGAGATGAACGATAGTTGACTAAGACATTGTTGTTTATGTTCGGCTTTTGGTTGGTTACAGTGGGTGGATGGAAACGCACTATCTCAGCATTGCTCTGAGGAAGGTACAACGAGGAGAATACATATTGGGCCCTCAGCATGAGGAGCCTTTATTGAATAGGAATCCAACCGAGTTTATTAAGGAGAGGAGTTACGAGATCACTTCTTTTGAAATTACTGTTGAATACCACCTTGGCTGCGAAGTTTATGCATTTTTGTAAATCCCTTTGAAGGTATTGAGGTAAGTCTCCCCATACTAGGCTGCAGTAGTCAATGCGCGATAACACCAGGGATTGAATGGCTAATAATCGGAATTTTTCGTCTAGCATACTCTAAATACGATGAAAAAACGTTAAAGTTCCGTAAATTTTGTTGCAAGTATTCTCAACGCGAGATTTGAAAGACATGTTTCTATCGAACCAGATACCGAGATTTTTAACTTTTTCTGATGCCTTCATTTTATCATTTCCAACTGCGAGAGTAAAATCTTAAGTTTTTTTAATTGCATCTTTGGATCCAAAAATGATGCATTGTGTTTTATTTGCATTTAATTTGAGACCGTTTCAGTCGCTCCATGATTTCAGGCTAGTCAGTAATGTTTCGGCTTTAACTTGCGTCTGTTGTTTTCCGATACAGAACTTGTTATTGCAATTTGAACATCATCTGCATACGTGGCGATCCGTGTGTTAGAAGGCATTGGAGGAATATCATTAATGAAAATAGAAAACAGTAGCGGACCAAGAATGGATCCTTGGGGAAGTACTTTCCTCCTGCAAAATTCTGAACCTGAAAGAGTTAATTAACTGCAGTGTATGATAAGTATTTTTCAGCCCTGACCCGCGCACTTTGAAAATCGTCGGCGCGTCGGACATTGACCCCAAGGCAGCAGCCTTCACAGCATTCACTGCACGTTCGGTAGTGTAGAACAGGATACCTATCATGGCTTGCTCAATATAGCTTCGAAAACCTATTTCCAGGATGTGTTGCGCATAGCTACTGTAAAATAAATGTCTGCATTTCCAGTTCATTAAAAAGTCCTTTCAAAGAAACGCTTCGGTTGTTTGACAAGGATAATAGCTGTAAAAAGCCATTTTTTGTAGTTGATAAATGATTTTACGTCATTTTCTTTCCATAGTTATTTTCTAGGTCAAAAATTACTCATAAAATATGAAAACTGATAGAATCCCCATTGAAGTGAAGAACACAAGCTAATGTACTTTTCCATCACTTGGTCAGTTCAAGTAGTGGAAGGAGAAATATTCAACAAGCAATCATTTTCGTAACTAACACAATCCATGAAGAACATAGGAAATGCTGAGGGTACTGTGTTCTAGAGAATTTTCCCTTACCCTGAACAATGTTTCTTCGCTAAAATCTAGATCTAATATTGGACAATGATTGGGAGTTAACGAAGTTTTTACAAAAACTGATTAACTTTGCAACAAGACCACCAAAGCCTCTCAGCAGAAAAATATATAAAACTTCCAGCTTAGGAACACATGTAATTTCAGAAGATATCTTGAGGCGAAAAGTTTAGTTCTCCTGTTTTATGGTGCGACACATATAGTCTTCGAAAGACGCATCAGACGAATTTCCTAATCAGGTGATGCTTCTTTTGTATTTAACACTTGTAGATCTGGAATCATTTATTAAATGGCATGAATGTAAAAATATTTCTCAAGGAAAGAACGAGTGACCCTTGATGAAATTTGCACGCTCTCACATTCAGAGATCCCGCTCACTTCAAGTGTCCGCAATACTGCACGATCCGGCGAATGGAAACAAAATCTAATTTTTGTAATGACATGTAAACACAATGGAGACGGAGATGACTCCGGGGCCAAGTCCGAACTGGAGACTGGAGGCGTGCACGCGAGGCCCCATACTTTAAAGGGCGATTAATAGCCCCACCCATGTTGGTCGCCCTGCGTGACGCTCTTGTTTGCAGTGCGGCCCTCTCTTCGACCATCCGCCCTCCACTCCGCCCGTCCCAAGCTTTGTTCCTCGTATTTATCTTTGAAATCCGTAATGATCTGCTGCTCGCTGTTAATGAAGTGAGGTACAGTACTCTTGCGAGTGTGCAACAAGGGACAATGCGGTTCCAATGTCAAGAGAATTGGTGTTTTGTTAGATCTTTCTTAGAAGAAACCGCTCGATGAAAACAATGTGGTTGCTACATTTTCAAACCTAAGCTAAATCCATGACAACAGTCTAACATTTAAGTCCGTCATTAATCAGGCAAATTCAAAGAGGTGATAAACAAAAGGGTTTTTATTTGACTACTGAATAACAATGACGAGACTGACGTATAGAAAGAAGCCGGGGCTTACGAAACTATCGTATTTGTCTCTAAAAATGAAAAACGACAAGCATCGAAAATTGAATAGAAACGTTTTAATGACTAAAATAACAGAGCAAAATTTAAAGGCTTACTGGAGGGATATCGCTCGTTTAGAACGCTTGTTTTTTTCTCGAGTATTGCTGGCCGTACTCGGTCGACGAGCAGCAATCAGCGGATGAAGCTGTGCGTCAGAAGTGCAGTCAACTCAACGAAGTGAGAAGGGTGTATTGTAATAAAAACATCTCTATAAGCTGCAGATTCGTGTCAGGGCCCCAGTTCATGCAAGAATTACAGTCGGAATTAAATGTACAGAAAAAAAAGTTATGAACGTGTACATGAGGCTTAGGGAAACAATCGTCTGAATCATAATATTGAATAACAGCTTGCCCTTAACACTGCATCATATATCTCCGGGTAAGCCCGTAGAAATCGTGACTTCTAAGTCGTGGTCGGAGATTTATCGGCATTTGTGGTGAATCGAAAGAGCGAAATTCGGTTTCTCCAATCTATCATTGATTCCCTCTATCACGGGACTGACACGTCACTCATAAATCCTGGGAGATGTGCAGGGATACTTTTTCTGTCAAATGAGAGTTTGAAAAAATTCTCTTCCTTATGACATATTCATTTTAATTCGCTAAAAAACAGGAGCGTAGTCGAGCTTTTTAGCGCCCAGCCTAAGTCGGTGCCATACGATAAAAACATTGAAATTCATGGAATATTGAATTCACAAATTTTTTCGTAATATCAGAAAGGCTATGGGTAGAAAAATATCACTGCATGGAACATATAATTTATACAAGGGAACGTTTAATCGCACCATTTCATTTTCGTGTTGACCCTCTCTGACTCTGGTCATCGAATTTCATTCGCTGGGTTAGCACAGTTATACAAAGCGATGGAAAAACGCTCAAAATTGAACGCTGCTGCTGAAATCTGCCTCAGCAACAGCCTCGATCTTGTAAGCGCTATACGCATCGCGCTCACGGCGATTCCTTCTCATTACACGCATATGAATCAGGAGTTACTCAATAAATAGACCCACCAGGTATATATAAGGACTATACACACCACCCGCGGAATTTCGGATCACGTACGCAGTATATCACAAAAGTGTACTCGCGGAAATGAAACGAAGCTGCTCAATTAATTCAATTCAATTCTTGTGAAGTTCTAATCAGTAGTGTGACGTCAGTGCTATGTGGCAGAGTCAAGGATTAAACCTAGAGATGAAAGAGCCATTGTCTTCAGCTACAGACTTGAACTACAGAAAGAGATCATAAAACCACATTTTAATTGAACTTCACTCGTTTTTATACCCTCAAGTTAACTCGTAGCTGAATAACACACTGAAGCATTACCTCGAGGTTTGCTTAATCATTTTCATCGAAGGCAAAATCAATCGCGTATGTCGAATTTCTATGAAACTTTTCGCACTTATTTTCCAAACAAGTAAACCATTGAGAAGTTTCGAAGCGCATGTTTAATTGCAAAGCTAGTTTTCACGTTTAGGTATAAAATGAAACTTAGAAATGTTGTCAACATATTACAGTTGAGTCTATTATTCTTCAATGCCTATTAGCATTTGTGCATTTTCCTATGACACGTGTTTAAATAATTACCAGCAGTTCACGTTTTTGTCGACCTAAATTTGAAACTCAATCGTATTTACAAAATTCACATGAGCTACTCATAGCGTAATTCATACTATCAATATATGTCAAACATGAAGTTCTTTTATGCAACCAGGATGCTTGCAATGCAAGTCCAACGCACGGGATACGGGAACAGCACATTTACACTTTAGAATTTATTGATCGGAGTAAATAATTTAGAAATTGCATTTTGGACAGCCTTGGCTTATAGAAATGTTTTCCGAAATTTGCAGATTATTGCCTCTCGCGTCGATTGAATAAAGCAGTGATATACTTACGAGTAATAACAGAAATTTTCAACGTGAACGGAGTAAATTCCAACCGTAACTAACATTCATTATTTTACTGCAAATCAATAACACCAACTCGTAAGTAGACAGTTTTTTCACAGTAAGCAAGATCAAACCCCTCGTTTGCAGCATTCAATGACTCTAACAGTATTCATCCTGAACGCTCGATGGCACATAGAAGTATGAAAAAAGTGAAACAGGGGGAATGAAACTGTAGAAACGGTGTGAAATAATTCCTTCTCACAATTTGTGTACAACATTATCCACATTTCTTGAAGCTTAAGCCTGAACAGAACCATGATAAAACAGGAACAAAAAGTTTAACTCCACTCTCCGTTTTTCATTTAATCTAGCATCCACTGCTGCGCGACCTAACCGTTGCGAAATTTCGTAGATGTCTTGTGTATTTCAAAGGGATGAAATCGACTGAACGCCGCAGAGTGGTTTGCAAAACATTCAAAGCTAAGGCTTTAGATTGGAACCGCACTAGTCCAGCTCATAAAGACAACTAAACCTTTGATGAATCTATATTTCTATAATGTTTAACAATTGCATAATTTATTTCTTGTGATGCTTTTGTCTAAGCAATCAGCTTCGTTCTCACGAGACTTTGTCTGTAAGAACCTGTGATAGGTCGGCTTTGTCACGCCGATAACTCACACAAAGCCCGTAGAGTGGAACGATCTGACAACTTGACCGTTTTCGACACGAATAGAAGACGCTACTCAGTCGGAAATTACAACTTCATGAGCAGTTTCATTGATCGTTATTCACTAATCTTTTTCACGAGATTGTTCACAAGGGTCACAGTTCCTTCCTTCGTTGTTTTTCAAGGGAGGTCGTTCTTGTCAGAACTGATTTTCTGATTTTCTATTTTCTTCGTAAATCGTTTTATGGGGGACAAAACAACTATTTTAATTAAGCGAACATTTCTCGTTTTATTAGCCCTTCACGACTTCAATGAAACTCTCCAGTTGTTTTCATCCAAGCTGTGTTCCGAAAATAATGAACACTTTTTGAAGGGTGTCCAAATTCAGTTTTCGCAAACCTTCTTACCAGCGCGCAATAAATTCATTGGTCGATGGGAGAAATACCTGCAAATTTTTCAGGCACAAGTACTACTGTGAATTAAAAATATTTTTATGGCACAACAAACTAATAAAAACACAATTGCGGAAAATACATTGCATCTCATCTGCCAATTTCAGTTTAGAACGTTTTGATTTTAACTCATCATCAACAGTGGGCATTCAGGTCTGGAAATACAAAACGAAAATGCAGAAAACAGATAAAAGAAATTGTGCTACAAATCATGTTAGAACGCATGTGAGGTTGATGATGCACATTTTCTGAAAATACGCACACTTTTGAATTGTGTTGAAACTTGAATGCATGCACTCAGCGTGGCTCGGAAATCATCAAGGAGTCTAACGTACAACTCGTAGCTACGAGGAGAGGGCACTTGGCATGTTGTGGAGCTCCAGCTTGAGTTGATGTATGAACTGGATTTCTATTAAATGCAGCCCTTTGGAAATATAGTTTTTTGTAAACTATTGGAGCCAAAAGGCTGAAATTGTTTTTTTTGGACAAAAAATTCGAAGATGAGATGAATGGGCTGATTGGTAAAATTTTCATTCCTAACATAGATTATTAGGGTCTGAAAATGTTTCAACAGCTATGACAAAAAGAAAACGAATCGTAGAAATGTTTGTGCTTCAATAAAATTAAATCTAAGCATAAGTGAAATACTGTTCGGAATCTTGTATAACATTAATCTTGAAATTTTAAATTTCTTATCAAATCCACGCGCTCCGCCTTCTGGCTGCAAAGATTTGCAAACTAATTTATTTTCCAAGGGTAGACATTGTTCAACACCCTGTAGAGTGAATGTGAAATTGCATCAATAGTTAAGCAATTGGCTACGGGCAGCTAAGATATTTACAAACTGGCAATTTAGAAAACTTTGATAACACGAGCTAGAAAAATTAATTTTTCGCGTTTCAATCTAAAATGAGCATAAACGGAAATAACAAAAAACTACCCGGAAAAGGATAGAGAATGGAAAGCGAAAGATTCAAATCAGTCATCCCGTTTTGTTTCCAAAATTGTCTCGAAACGTCGGTGTAACATGATTCTGTTGTTCCTTGGTTGAACATGCTTACGTATGCATCGTTGGCTTAAATAATTTACTGTGAAATGAGAGGGATATGGGTCAACAAACAATAGAAAATAATTATATGCGCACCTCTGATAAAAACTGAGTGGTTAGGATATTTTATGAAAGTATCACATGTTCCTGTGGAAGGAGGAGCAATTAAGTGGAAGATCTACGAGTATACCAACACTTCCTCCTTGAATAAAGTTGAGCATCGAAAATTAGCACACTAAGCACTTATACTAAATAGATATTAGCACACTAAGCACTTATACCAAATAGATATTTGCACACTAAGCACTTATACCAAATAGATATCGAGGTAATTCAAGAACAGCGAAGGTTGCTCATTTCATAGACTGTTGAAACAAAGTTCCGTTTCTTCTTTTATGTAGAATACTCTGAAAAAGATATAATAGAAAAGCGCAATCATACATTTTGCAGTACTGTCAAAATTAGTCCAATGGCCAGTAAGTGCTAGGACTTTGAACAATTATCTCTCTTGAAGGAATGATTTCAGAATTGGAGCAAAACATTTAGCAGGATATGCATAAAAAGACTAAGACAATGTAACCGGCGAAATTTCGAAATTGAAATTTCACAGAGAAGCAATTTGTGCAACTTTTAGATAGATTTTGGAGCAACAAAAAATTGAAGCATCTTATGCTACAAAATTCTTATTAACTCTCAACTCACGGGTAAAAATCTATGGATTTTTTAATTTTAATGCAGTCATGTGCTCGTTTTATCATCTATGCCTGGAGCGTGTATGCACTAAAGTTATCACCCTTAACGATGAACGAGCCAATAAAATTAATTCTATTTCCTTAAGGTTTAATAAAGACATGTCTTGAACCATAACTCTTTCTTTTATCGGGCTCCAAAACTAATTGAATTTAATTTCTATCTGAATTTTCATTTTTCAAATGTCGCTTTCCAATAAAACTGCGGGAAATACGTTTGAAGACTTATGCATACAATAAAACAAACTTTACCAGTTTCACACTTTAAATCGGAATGGTTCTACATTCTTCATAATCCAAATAATACTCGTTGTTGTGTTCCAAAAACAGAAAAGCAATAAATGCATAGTTCATTGTTGTATTTTGATGAACAATTTGGATGGAAAAACCGATTACGACTGGTTTTGTGATAGATTAAATTTTCTTAATTTTTCGTTTCACATTCTCTCATAGGCAACTTCACCACGGGGTCATCAGTTGGTTAGAAAATTGAGATCAGCTCTGTCTCTGTTACGGAGTTCCAATTCTGTTGTTCACAATCTGTATCGTCGTATGTCGGCTCATCCGGCTGCACTACCCGTTAAGCGCGCAGAACGTATCAGGATTAATCGGTTGCTGGATTTCACTTCTGTTATTCTTTCTAATCTACTACAAGATGTGATACAGGGTTCCACCGTCACGTTAAGAAAATAAAAACTGATCATTAAGCGATAGTTTCAACCAATAGCTTGAATAAACTCAGAACATTGGACTCATTTGCACACAAAGCATGAACGTAAGCCGACACTAAATGACACGCACGTTGTACAGTGTTCGTTCGCTGTAGTTCGGGAGTTGATTAAAACCATTACTGATTGGCGCTACACGTTCATTGTTCTCAGTAAAATTTTGACACCTTTTAAAAATAAGTGTTTTTTTCTGTAGCAGATCACATTCCATTTTGGTTGCGTTACTATAATACTTGATTTGTATTTTAATTTCTTGTCTCGTACGATTGTCATTTGTGCTTCGAAATTTTCGATTATTATACTGCACTGCCACAGGACACCAATTAATCATTGTCCCAAATTGTTTCAAACGATGAACAGGATTGATTTTCCACCTACGTTGTTATCAGTTTCAACTATTATCGCTCTGAAAACTGAATCTCCTTGGAGCTTTAATTTTGACTTTTACGTATTACGTATATTAAACTGTAATAACATAGCCCAGTGAATTTAAATTTAACTTTCTCGACAGATGACCATGACGGGGAATGAAAAGTAGAGAAAATTAGAAGAAATAATGGGATTCAATTAGAGAAAGAGGAAATGAACAGCATCTGGTCTCAAAAAGAAGGTTATCAATTAAAATGGAATTGGACCGCTGTCTCATGAAACTTGGTGAGGAAGGAGATCAGGAAACGAGAAATGGGATTTTTCAAATATTCATTCTGAAATTTAGGAGAGGGAAATTTTTTTTGACTCGCAGTTAAGTCTATCATACACGTCAAGTGGCTCTGATTGGAGAACAACGCAAACTTTTTATTCCGGCAATTTTCCAAGTTCAGCAAACGGCTTTCCGTGATAACTAAATTCTAGAAGGAAGTAATACAAGGGTTGTGGGATGACAATTAAAATTAGGCATCTATGATGAGTGCCCGATAAACTTTGATGTGTATTTGTAACAGTTTACAAAGTGAAAATGGCACATGACTCGCGTCATGACTTCACGATTATATAAGTGAAAAACAAGTACGGGTCAGAAAACAAAAGCCACATCATATGTAAAAGTCTTGATGCGACAGATTCAGTGGCAGTGTTGGACCTTAAAACCTCTGAGATAGCTCTTAAGACAGAGCTATCTCAGAGGGCTATTGTTTCACTTTATTCCATCACAACAAAGAAATAAGTGACCACAGGACAACAGTTTTTTCCAATCAACCCAGCTTAGTAAATATTATGATTGAAATGAAGCAGATTTCGTTTTTGTTCTTCATTATTTTCTCTTTTATTGTTATTCTTTTTCAGTCAATTAAATTACTTGAAATGGGTGCTCACATGAACTATTACTACCAAACACGAAAAAGTACAGAGAATTTAATAGCTAAATCTTACATCCACATGAAAGCCGTACTATACTGAACGCACAACCAAAAACAAATACGGAGCGGAAACGTGCGTCGAATTTTTAGTTTAAATTCTTCGGAAAATAACTTATCCTATACATATTGTGTGCAACGTCACCTGGCGCTCCTGAGTAGAACGTTAACCAGGCATGAGGAAGCAAATCGGTTCAGGGAAGGAGAACGTCGCGTGTAAATTTCAGTCCAGCTACTCCAAAATAAAAGAAATGATGCACAAAAATATCCTTACACAGCTGAGAGCATTTACCGAGCGCCAGCTCATGCCTTCGTGTTACTTCCAGATGTCCCTGCCTGATGCACTTGTGCATCCACTGAACCACTCCTTGAAAATCCCAAAGTGAAGGTAAAGTGTTAGCATTTTTACCCATTGTACGTACTCTAGAGGAGTAAATTGTAGACAAAAGGAGCCGATCTTTGTAACGCCGAACTTATCGATCTTTACCTTGGATGTGTTTATCAACAAACAGAGTCTTAATGGACACTGTTGTGGTCAAAGAGACAGGGATGGTTAGGCGGTTGGTGCCTCACAGTTCACGGAAACTTTCATCTCCATCGATGTTTACTTCGCACGCGAACAACGGTGAAGTTATCTCATAGCATTACTGATAGAGGAGTACGCAACGAAAAATATAGTCTCTACTGTATTTACTCAGATATAATCAAACTGATTGAGTTACCAGAAATAATAAAAAATCCTTTTCACCGGTGTCGAATAAATCTTAAATTATTTTCTGCATTTTCTAACTTCACATTGACATAATATACAAAAGTGCAATTTTTCTTCCGCAACAAATGGGTGAAGACATTGATTTTGATGAACGAAGTGAAAAATTCCCGTTGACACTCATTCATTTAACTCATATGAGCGTAGACGTTCGAGCTGTCAGCGAATCTTGCTTGCGTTAAAAGAGTTGTGTGTGATTTCTTGTCTACAAAAATACAGAAAACAAGTTGAAATTTCTTTAGTTCTCTCTCAGCCACATCAATCTGCGTTGACTGCGCTGACCCTATCAATCTGTTAGTCATCATTTACCATCACACGTAGCTTCAAAAAGATATCAAAGCGGAATAGGTTCTTTAAGAGCCTAAGCAAAATTTCGAACAACACAATTACTACGTAACGCTCACATTGGTTGCAACAGCCTTGGCTGAACAGTTTTTTCAATTTTGAAATGTGCAAAAGGAAAGGAACGTCCTTGATTTCATTTGTTTGTTCGTATGTGACGAATCAAACTCTAGATAAAATGGAAATTATGTAGGGAATAAATACTGGACGTACATTATTAGCGTTGTATTAAATTTCTGTCTTTATCTTGAATCCTAATTCCAAATCTTCCCGGCAAATACGTTTGAATCGACTCAATTTGCAGGGACAGAAAAGGTTTACAGAATAATTTTGTTCTCTGACTCACTCCAACACGAAGTTACAGAGTGAGCTGCTTCTGAGCAATAAACTTATGTGTAAACAAAGCGGGGGATCATAAGCCTTTCTCATCACACGAGACACCAATATGCTACATGGTAGAATAAACATTTTTATGAATTATATGTGAGCGAAGGAGTATTTTTACTGTAAAGAATTGCCAAATAATAAGTAGAAAGAAGTCTGCAGCGGGGAAAGTATCTTGCAATTTGTTCACGGTTCAATGTACAAGTATTTTATTTACACAGAGATAGAACTCATATTACGAATATTCAAGCATTTATGCAATCGCTAGAACTGAGTGAGCTTAAAACTCATTGAAAATTGGGTTAGTGATAAAACTTTGTGGTGAACAGTTTGACCTAGTAACTAAGTACAAAGCACTTTCTTAATAGGCTAGGATGAAACTACAATCTCTGGTAAAGGTTATAATGAAAACATAGCTGATCACATTTTCTATTGTAAGCGAAATGCATTAAACGAAATGAGACATTTTAAGCAGGGAAACTTGAAAACATTTTTCGCTGGGGGCAGTTCAATTACGGAAAAAATATATAATAAATAATAAATATTCCATAGTGCACACCAAATTGGGCAGAAAACTGCATGAAATATTAATGGTGGATTCGCATTGCGTATATCAATAAATGAAGCTATCAAGTGAAATAAAAAAACAAAGACTTCCAGACTAGCATTGTTTGAACAAGAATGTGTGTTCTATATTTAGCGTTATCCCAATTATGAATGAGTGACAGATAACAATGACATCAAGTCTGAACTAGAAAAGGGCTAACACACGCCAGCTTTAGTGACAGCGTCCGGCAGGCGAGGCAGTTTACGAGTAGCGTGACTGCCGCTATTGTTTGTGCAGCGCTGCTCTCTGCGTGCACCAGATAACGCTAAGCTAAGTATTCAGGCCATTTTGACCGACAGTATTACTGTGAAACACCAATTACTTGTGCAATAACGAAATAATACAGAGATATTCTACTGAAATGATTTGAGAGCTTGATGTTTTGCCCGAAAACATGAATAATAAAAGATCGGAATCGATCAGAAAGGCAATCCGACTCGAAATCGGATGAGCAACGTACGTATAAAACGTGTGTTTGTTGATTGACTGATTTTGAAAGAAGAGTACAAGGTTGAAAAGAAAAAAGCTAGGGTACGACCAATGACTATTATAGAAATCCGAAAATCTTTGTACCATTGTCTTGTTCAAGGATATTGCCCAGCACATGTTTTTTTCAAACAGTACCACTAAGTCGTTTTGAACTACACTTATGCAAGCTCAATATTTTGTAGAAAATCAACCTTTAAAATTTGATTAAAGATAAATAAAGCAAAAGTAATAATTCAGATAATCTTTTGTGTTTTCAGCTCCAACTTGACTCAGGGTGGAAAAGTCAAGTTATGATGAAACAAATGCATGCCTGTTTTTCGTTCAAAATGAATGAGAGCATTGGCAAAACGTCTTTCAAATATGGGCTAATAATTACAAGATTGATTTTGTCACCAGATGTTTTAGTAGAGGTCTAATAGATAGAGACAAACTCTTACAACGCATGAAAGCAGACTTGCCATTCAGCCTCTATGATAGCGATTGATTTAATCAGCTTGAAAATTTTCTGGCCCCAACAGTGCCTGAACACTTCTATGGGGTAACTTTTACTGGATGATTGAGTTCAGTCAAATCTTTTCAGAACTGCTCACTGATCACATTTATGATGGTCATGCTTTGATACCTCTGACTTAATACGCCAAACATTTTCAGTTCTTGAACACCTAACATTTTGGAATCGAAATCTTTGACCATGTTATAAACAATGAAAACTTGGCATTTTTAATGTTTTATTGTTTATTATTGTTGGTATTTGGAATTTTGTTTAAATTCACTGGTTTTTGCAGATGTTCAAAAGAAAAGTTTAGTTACAACCGGATAAAATGGCGAACCTCTCCGACTTTCAAAGAGTCCATATATAATTGTTGGTGCTCGTACGGCAGGTGTGATGGTTTAACAGAACTGCACGAATGCTTGATATCACAAGAGGTACTATTTCAAAAGTAATGACTGCCTTTGAAAGAGAATGAAAAACATCTTCAGTAAAGCATAGGTCTGGCCGACAGTCGAAGTTTTCTGAGAGGGACAGTCGAACTCTAAATCGAATTGTTAGAGAGTGTCGCAAGACCACGGCTCTCAAAATCACCTCAATGAACACCTACAGAACCCAGTTTCCAACAAGCTGTTCTTCGGGGACTACACAAATCTGGATTCTACTGAAGAGATGCAATTAGAAAACCTTTGCTCTCGAAGACAAATGTTTCGAAGCGTTTAAAGTGGTGTAGAAACCACCAAAATTGATCCGTCGAACAGTGGAAAAATATGATTTTCTCTGACGAATTATCGTTAACCTTATTTCCGATGTCCGGCCGAGTGTATGTTTGGAGACAGCCGAAAGAAGCCTTTAATCCAGACTGCCTTCTCCCAACGGTAAAACATTTCGGGGGTTCTGTGACAATATGCGGTGCTATTTTTTGGAAATCCGCTGGGCCAAAGATTTCTCTTCATGGCGAATTAACAGCCGAAACTATCTAGGAATTTTGGGCTACCAAGTTCATCCTATGGTTCAAACACTGTTTCCGGAGGGGAACGCCATCTTGCAAGCTGATAATGCCCAAATCCATACATCTAGAACTGTTGAAGAATGGCACGAGGAACATTCTAATGAAGTTGCGCATCTCATCTGGCTACCACAGTCTCCAGACCTCAACATTGTTGAGCATTTATGGTCGGTTTTAGAGATTCAAGTGGGAATTCGATTTCCGCCGCCATCGTCTCTAAAAGAACTGGAGGGCGTTCCGACTAAAGAATGGGCTAAAATTCTTTTGGAAGCAATTCACAATTGGTGTGAATCAATACCTCGGAGAAATGAGGCTGCAATTGCTCCAAAAGATGGACCTATACTATAGTAACATGTATCTTGTTGATTTTCCAAGGTGTTCCCGTTATTTTATTCCACCCCTGTAACTGGTGAGCTGCCTCTTGAGCGTCCCAAAATAAATTCCAATGATACAGAAAATAATATTTCGATTTATTTTAAAGTAAAAGAGGGTTCTGTGACCAAAAGTAAACTTCGCTTCAGCATTGTGATCATTTGCTTTCAACGCAAACGCGACCAGCCATCGGGTCTGCCTTAACCCTTGAATCGCTTTCACAGTCAAAATGTGAAGTAACAAATGCAATCAACATTTCAAACTGCCATCGCTGCAACCACCTTTACTAACATCGATAAGATTGACTTTTAGTCGCAGTTAACACGTTCGCTGCGTAATGATTTGCGTAAGATGAAATATTCTAAATAAGTACTTCAATTAATTCACGTGAACAGCCATAGGAAAGAATGGTTCAAATAACTGTAACACAAGATGCAACATTAAAATAGCTAATTTAACACATACGAGTGTTCATCACACTATCATTGTTACTCATTTTAGATATCATATTATCCATTTGTATGGGTAAATTACTGACCAGTTCAAAGACCGGTAAAAGTTATCGCCCCCGACTGCATTGCTAGATCGAAGGCCACTTCAGCACACCAAATTCGATGAAATTTAAGATGCTCGTACACTTTCAGATGGTCTCGGCTTTCCCTCAGTTTTTCCTTTCACGGTAATAAGTATGCCATCAATTTCAGTTATTTTCTTTTAAAATCTTGCAAGCATTTTATTACTTCTTTAATGTATGAGCAAGGAATACTTTTCAGTTTTGGCATATTATTAACCCTGAATTACATGGAAATACGAATTATACGGACACCTGGATCATTTAGAAACTTTCAAAAGTCATAGACTTGTGACCAATAACTTACTGAAATCCACACGCTGACTGTCATGGTACTTTCTTAGTTGTTAAAAACAGCACCTGAGCCTAATTGGATATTTAATTTAAGACTCAAGTGTACACAAATTTGATTGGAACCTTGTCCGTCTCTAATATCATTCACTACAACTTCTGAAAGCCTCTCTTGTGTCACTGCGAGGTAAGTGAACGTACGTGGAGTGAGCAGAGAGGGGCAATGTAACAGAATAATTGTAACGTAATTCGATGCACTGCAGTAGTTGCACTCGAAGCTTTATCAGCCATTCGTTTGTGCTCAGTAAATAGCATTGATATTTTGGCGCTTTTTTCGGCCAGTTCTGCTAATGACACGGTATTCTGTACTCTATGGTATTCTATTCAGGTATTCTCTGCATTCTTTGGTATTCTAGCACAGACCTACTATTCTATTTGATTTCAATACAGGAATGAATCCTTTTGGGTATATGCCAGACCTGAAAGTCATTGGGGCATTGATAACCAAACTTACAAAAACTGTCTTTCTTAACTTGAAAGCACATTGTTTTTAGGCTTAATTTGTTCACAGTACTATCAGCTATAAGTTAAATTGGAACAAATTAAACTAATCTTGACCCTTTTACTGCGAGAACACTGTATTGTAGGGAAAAGCCTAGATAATAATTTTTAAATTCCGTGAAATAGATTCGAAATAGCCTTAACGTTGGTCATTCTCTGCGGATGCAAACATTTGTTCATTATCAATTACGAATTTTCTCGCCATCAAAATCTAATACTTTGGATGAGAAAGAAAACACCTCCCAAGGCCAGGAAAATGTGTTCTCAAATTATTTAGCATGAGCTAAGTTTATACTTGGTTAATTGGTAAGCAAATGGATTGAAGAAAGCCTCAGTTGGGTTTCGGGACAGCAAAATATAAAATATGTGTCACGAATTTTGTAGTATGATATCAATAGGAACTAATGAAAAATTCATTTCAAGATAATTACTGTAGTATGAAAATTGGTTTTCAGAATCCAACTGATAACCCTAAACTTTTCTCTCTATCGCTCTATCCTACGTTAATGATCAAATTACTTCGAAGTCCTGTTCCTTCTTTTGAAGTGGAAACACCAACCGATTTGGTATTCGTGGAGACCACCAGGGAAAAAAGGCTTAAACAGCCTTGATCATCTCTTCCCCTATTAAATTAATAAATTCACACCCAGCAGTTCTTCACTCTCTTGCAAACCGACGACGTTTACTAGCTGCATGGGGAATGTGACGTGTTCATTAGATGACTCTAATTCCATGTTTCAATTACAGATAAGTAATATTTCGATTTCTTTTGACACTTGACGTCGTTTCAGTTGACTGTTTGCATTCACCAGCCGCGAATCACAGCGCATTTCATTTAGACTGCGTTAAAGCTTCATTTCCTCCATCGATTCCCGTTAATCGTTGAACCCCGCTCTCGGCTACTCTTAAGGCTGCGTAACAGAAGCCGTTCGATGTAAATCACACTTTCTTGCAGCTCCTTGCGATCGTTGAAAATAGTTTTAAGGCATTTAAGATCATCATTGTAAAGTGGGTCAAATTAACGACTGTATGAAAGAAACTTACGTTAATCATTCGGTTAATATGACCCAATAATTTTGATTCATTATATTCAGCATCAAGACAAACGAACCTGTAATTACATGGATCTAAATCTGAAAAAAATCTTAATCAATGGAACAGATATAAAAAACCTGTCAAAAGACTGCAGATTTTTGCAATAGAGCTTCAGTTCATTTTAAAATTTTTCTCGACAATATATGATTTTGCTGCACTAAAAACTCTTTATGCTGCGAGAAAAATGTGTGCTCCATAAAGCTACATCTAGTGAGTGAGGTGGATGAGGCCGCACACCTCCCAGCTGAACGTCGCCGGCTTGCATAGTCTCTCCTGCCACGTGAGTGAGGGCATATTTCCTTGATGAAGGATAATCTATGCGACTGCCAACAGCTGGGTCTTTTACTGTTGCAGCTCTGGTCTGTGTTTGATACAATTTACTTTGTTGTAGTAGTACGATGAGAAGCCAGTTCTTCTTCATTGACTTGGAAGAAGTTACACAGCCAGCTGTACCTCTTTGACGATGTTAATTGCTTGGAAATTTGGCCTTTGCTGGACTTAACAGTTGCTCCAACGTAAGCGCTGCTACTTGACCTCGCATCCACTCCCAGGACAAAAGCCTACAAGTCATTGTCTTGTAAAGACCAAGTCGGAATGAAAAAAGAAAAGTTTGTTCTAACTCAAAATCAACGACTGTTTTGCAAAAAAACATGGGTTGGCGAAATTAAAGTGCAATAATTATTGAAGAAACTTGAAAAATAGAAATGTAACAAATTGGGTTTTAAAATCAGCTTTGCTATTAAGTTAACAAACGTGCCGAACTGAAACTGGAGTTTAGTGTGTATGTCTTTGACTCGGCACACACGCATTTATGAATGCGCAGGCATCTTCTAGCTCAGACATGCTCAAATGACACGAATTTTGTGTCCAAATCGGATCTCGGATTTAGACTGTTGATCTGTGGGTGTAATTAGCTCCATTTGCTTCTCAATAATAATGGGAAGTTTTTTTTCATGTGAAATAATCTCAGTAATTATCATATGGCTGATTTCCAGCGGAGAATTAATATTATTTTTTGCTAAAATTTTGAAGTCTATTTTACTTCAGAACGAAGCTTTGGTCCACATATGAAATACTCATATCGGATCATCTTAACAGATGCCAAATAATTCTGAAAAAATCAAATCTTTCTATTCTGTTTTGTTATTCGTATAGAAATGGAGTTTTATGGGGTAAATTAAATTACCAAATCGTTTTGAAAAGTTTCAGATTGCAGTGCGCATTCTACTCAGATGAAAGAAAAGCAGAAAACAGCAATAGAATGCGAACTTCATTATTTTGATCTTAAAGGGTGAAAGTTGCGCAATTACTTCGAACACGAGTAATCGCAGCCCATTAGCTTTGCTTCAAATGCTCCTTTCATTAAGTTACACTTTTTCTGGTACAGGATTCTGTATTATTCATCGAAAAATCTATTTCAAAATATGCAACTCAAAATAGAATACAACGCCCTTGATCCAAAATGCTTGAACTAAATACTAGTGTCAATAATGTGATGGAATCTAACGCAAGATCAGCAGCAGGTTATGTGTACTCCAGTCTCCAACCTAACATATCTCCAAATGTTTTTCACGCTCTATCAATCTTTTTAACAGTCATTACCAATAGATTATTAAGTTATAAGTAATGCGTGGTAGAGCAGAGATAAGTTTCAAGGTTCGTTCAAAATATGTCATAGATAAGTACTATAAATCCTACGGTTATTTAAAACCAAGTTGTATCCATTTTACGAGTAAATATCAAATCAAATAGTAACCAAGACACACAAAGGCTTGACAGGATGGACCGCTGAAGACAATGACAGCCTAACTTCGAAGCCTTTGTCACCCTTTATCATAGATGCAAGGACTGGAAACTGTGATCAAAAGTTTTCTATTCAACCAAGGCTACGCTGCAGCAAACAAAGAATGATAAGTGATTTGCATTGACAAAAATTTCGCTCATAATCAAGCATGTAAAAATGCTTCATCCCTACTTCACATTATATTATTGAGCATAAATGAGTTGTTCATGAATGCACTTTTCAGTGGGCACATGATAAATAAATGAAATCTGTAAAATTAATTACAAGTATAGCGCCATTTTTTATCAGCACACAGTGGTAAATTGTTGAATCAAACGCAACGCAAATTAAAAAATTATGGGATGTGACCTGAATTTCAAAACTCTTCGATCCGTCTTAATTCTGATGACTGATGAATTTCATTCAACCGACTCTTCGTCTTTCGTCACACAAAAGGTGCTCCTATGGAGACGACAGAGCAGAGGTAGCAACTATGAATTTGGTTGTCTATCTTGCACGTCATGTGATGAACTTCGTTGAGATCTGGCGGTTGTGGAGGTCAACCTGAGCGATCAATTTCTTTTGTGTAATTCACAAACTATTTTTATTTCTTGAACTCACAGGTAAACTTAGTATTTTTGGATAAAAAGACTCTGACCATTGTGGAAAACGCACGCATGAGCCAGGATCGAGACGAGTTTGGTGTAACTAAATATTAACAATCATTTTTATCGTCTATATATACCATTCATGAAAGACTTTCAGCCATAAGTCCTCAGAGGCATGATGAGAAAGCAAGCTCTGCAGTTAATTCACCCAACAATTTTACGTTACACATGACACATTCTACGTTAAAGCACGAAATCTTTACGAAAAGTGAAACCGTTACAAGTAGGATATTTAATTCAGATCAATAAGTAATAATAGTGCCAACCTGCTGAGCTATCGAAAATACTTTAGAGGTTTTGCAAATGTGTGAATTTTGTAATCGCGATTAAAATTATCAAGCATACTGTTAATTGCCACCGTAACCATTTATTTGGCCAAAATTCCCTCATTTAGATAAGTTCCATTCAAAAATTACAGATTCGAAAATTAAGACCATTAAAAACGCCTACCATGGAACGCTTTTTCATTTTCCCTTGAAACTCCAATCTTGAGGTACATAATTAAGACCGGTAAACTATTTCAGATTAGAAAGTAAATTTTGCTTTGCAAGGGCAGATCTAGTTTTTTCCAATGGACGTGTTTAGGCATCTATACTGTACCGCCTCTTGCCTTACTGATCGATGCAATTTCAAGTGATCTGATCCGGGAAGCTCGAAGATGCATCGAACTGGGAGCGCTGTTCTTTCTCTAGTGGGGAAACAGGATCTTGGTGCTCATGCATGACACCTCTTTGTGTTTTTCGTTTTGCAACTACTTCTTTCAATTAATTTACATTCACAAAAAAAATCCGTGTCGTATTTTTAGCAGATATATTTTGTCACCTAAATACAGTTAACCACTTGAGCTTCGCGTCAAAAATTCACGAGATTCATCGTACCCTCATTGTTTAAATTACGTTGAAATTTCATCTTTTAATTAGACTTAGAGTCCGAAAACTTCGCACTTTCTAGCAAATCACCTGTACAGCCTTGCAATGAGAGGTTTGATAGAAGAAGCCGTCAACGCGAGTTCAAAATGAAGCCCATGTGGTGTTCTCCCCCAGGCTGCAACACGCTTCGGGCAGACTTTGAGATATCTTTTTCGTGACAG
>JACJUY010000334.1:177342-201118 GCA_014220935.1 Platorchestia sp. MABIK
TTGGTGCAGGTACGCGAGAGACAAAGTCGATCTCGGAAGCTAGATGCAGGAACACGAGAGTGGTGCTGGAGCTGTGACTTGAACGAGGACGAGGGCTTGAAAGAAGAGCGGGCCTTGTTGGGGTCGCCTTATGTAGGCCTCGAGTGCAAGCCTTGAGTCCGGGCGTGATTTCTGATTGGTCGCGAGTTTGTGGGCCTGTGGTGCTGGAGGCAGGAAGCCGTTGTAGCTTACGGGCACCTTTTCTCATAGTCGCGAGGCGGCTTCTCTCAGGTCCCGTGTTTGGTTGACTAGGCGCTTCGGGTCCGGAGGTGCTCTGGAACGGATGCGTTTGTAGTCTGGAGGCAGCTTTTCTCAGGTCTTGTGGAGGTCCGCGGCTTGCCGCTGGGATCACCACACCCATAGTGTGGGCACGAAGCACACTGTACTTTGATGCGCCCGACCAATCAAGTCAGTGCGCAGCGTAGCGTGATTGCACTCATTTTTCAGGTGCATTTTGTTCTACGTATGGGGGCCAGGAACAACATTTGAAAGCACATTGAATATCATTGTGGTTGTGAGCTATTTATTACGGTGACATTTATCGTATACATGTCTTTTAAAAATCATTTGGGTTTGTTTTAATGCGACACATTCTTTGCAAGACTAATAAATCGTCTCAATTTATTTAGGAGGTGCTTCATTCTTCACACATATTTTACTGCGATTAGGCGCTCTAAAACAACTTTATTGTTTGCTCATAACTTTTTCGTCGTCGTACTTGAAGCCTTTGTTACTCTAGGAAGGAATTCAGATTACGAAAAAGGTAATTCACAGAGTAGAATGTAGTAGGCACATGGATAGTAGTGTGAGGTTTGTGGGTAAATAGCAGGTATGATGCTAACTGGCCAGCAGCCGATAGCGAAACCAGATCATAGAGAGGAGTAACTCGTACTTAGCACGCTGACCCCGCGCGTAGAGAACCTAACAAATATTGGTATTGGCCAGTTGGGGAAGCCCCTATCTACAAAAGAACATGACATACAAGGGAGGTCCTTTAGGACAGAAAGTATGATATAGGGAGTGCGAGTACATTAGGCTAAGAAAAAGAATTTCCGAGCTCACACTTGAATAGCTAAAACATGGCCCTGAGTTTTGTAAAAGGAAAAAATAGCTACAGTCTTATACACTGAGAGGTTGCTAAAAAATTTTCCCATTTAATTAAAATTGCGATTACCTTTTCATGGACAGGAAATAGGGAACTTATACTGGTTGTAATGGAAAGGAGAAAAGTTAATTCTTAATTAACACGCGAATTTCCGAGTCGAATTTGTGCCTTCATCTTGGATTAGAGTTCTAAGCCTCTCAAAATTTTCCTCTGTGCGTTCAGAAACTTTTCTTTCAGACCTTCCTTTATTTTTGTATCTGAAAATAAACTGGGATTACGACTTTTGGAAGTTCCTCTGAATCGTTATTTTGTTAGGTTTGAATCGGTATTGCAAGAAGAATTTCCTCTGAGTCCCGACGATGGATCCAATTTTTGACATATCTTCGACAATGGACTTGCGTTGTTGAAGAGTCATAAGCATAAAATTCATTACTGAGATGTATAAAATTGCTTAGCCATAAACGCGGTCACATTCAGGGGAAAATTGCAACGCGTAAATCGCGAGCTTTCGACGACGATGTGAGATGCCGCAACCGCGTGAGGGCCGCAGGCCGCGCTGAGGGAGCCGCGCACCTACATCTCATCTACCTTCTTCTGCTCCAGGCTGTATGTGATCAATACATTATCATGAGCAAGAGTGTGTGAACTGAAGCATCCTGAAACTAGATTCATCAGGAAGTCGGGCCGAGAAAGTTTAAATCTAATTTACACGAAGAACGCTAGCTGAAGCTCATTGAAAAATCATCATGCATGCAAGACTGTAATTTACTATGCATTGAAAAATTGTGCTTGTATTGAGCTTATTGATATTTCGTGCAGTTGGTGTTGAGGAATTTATATGTACTACATGTATCTCCGCAAGCTTGTAGTTCATTATGTTGAGTTGGCCTGATTTAAAATGTCGCCACGACACGTAAGAATGTGTTATTATTTTCAGAATTTTTGTTACGCGCCATGCAGACTTTATTTTTTGGACCATTTAAGGACCATACTTCTATGACCTCTAAATTATAACATTTCCTCTGTTCCGTTATATGTACATGCTTATGGCTCCAGAGGTAGTTCAACATTGTTCGCGCATTTTATCTCACTTAATATTTACATTTGGACATCCTGTTTCTTCAATTTTGCGTTTATAACAACAGTATACCCATGCGTGACAATTAAGATGTACTATTCTCAAGGAAAATTTTTTTTACATTAGGCAAGTATTCGTTTGGCACCCAGTTTGGTCACTCCTGTTATTTTGTCTATTTTCCTTCCTCAGTGTCCCTTATTCATTTCCCCTTCGCTGTTCGTAGCTCTTTCCTGGGGAGGTTTAAATTCCTCCTTCGTAACTAATATTAAGGACTCTTAAGTCCCGTGACTGCAGAAAATATCTGTACACTTTTTTTCTACTCTGAATGACATGGGAAATTTCAGGATTTAGTGCTACCTTAAGGGGGTCACTTCCGGGCAAATGTGTTCCTCCCGGGCTGGATGGGTGATTTTTTTTGTAGAAAAAGGATCCTTAGGTGATGGGTTACTGTGCCCTAAAATTTTATAGCGCTACGGACGCTAGAACCCCCCCCCCCTAGTGGGGTCCAAAGGGGAGTCCAAAGAGGGTCGGAAGGAGCCAGATGTGAGCGAATTTTTTTTTGTTGGAAAAGGATCCTTAGGTGATGAATTATTGTGTCCTAATATTTTATGTCGATACTGACGCTAGAACCCCCCCCCCCCCTTCCCCCAGGGGGTTCCAAAGGGGAGTCCAAAGGAGGTCGGAAGGAGCCAGAAATGAGTTAATTTTTTCTTGTTGGGTAATGATCCTGACATACGATGGCGAACCGTCGACGGTGAGCCCATGTGATGACAGCCTAACTTCTGGGGGATGTCCCAACTCCGTAGAAAACAGAACAGCTCCTGGTGCACGAAGGAAAACGTTCGACAGTAGAAACGAACTACTCTCCAAATATGAAACCATCAAACATATCAACGAGGAACAAGAAGCCTCCGCAATTGGTAAAAGAATCGGAATGAATGACAATGAAGTTCTACTGGAAAATGATCAAATGTTTTCCCCGACTTATCCCAATTGTGGCCATAAGTTGGCTGTGGAAACGAAAAAAAATGACTTGGATTTCTACGTCTTAGGGAGATGCACATCATGCGATGAAGAGTTCGGTAACCCTGTCCCTACGCTCAACAACAAGAAAAATATCTCTAGAGGTACAGCTGGACTCGTAAGTCATTTCATGGACACAGGCAGTGGCATACAGCGACCTTTGCAAATTAACTGCGAAGATGGGACTTGGAGCGAAAGTAAGTAATCTGCGCTACTACGATTGTCATGAGGTAATCTACGAAGAGACGAGCAACATGTGTGGAAACCTAGAACCCGTAGCAGCCGAATGCGTCGCTTCATACTATGAGGATGAGCTCAACATACAGCCTGACGAAGATGGAGTACTAGATGTTGACGTATCTTATGATGGGACATGGATGACTCGCGGCTATACTTCGCAGATGGCCGCTGGGTTTGTCATGGAGGCTGATACGGGAATGATTCTCGATCATGAGTGTTTGAGTAAGTATTGCTTCAGGTGCGCAAAATTGAAACACAAATACAAAGACGATGAAGAAAAGCTTGAGGAAGAGATGGAGATCCACAAGACATCCGGAAAATGTGGTGCTAACTATGAAGAAACATCCGGCGGTATGGAGAAACAGATGGCTGTGGACAGGTGGAACCGTTCTGTAGATAAGAACTCAATGCGTTATTCGACAATGATCGGTGATGGTGACTCTGCTACCTATGCTGCCATATGTGAGAATGTGCCGTACTCCGTTGAAAAGGAAAAATGCGTCAACCAAGTGTCCAAAAGATTGGGCACTAGACTGAGGAAATTGAAGAAAGAGAACGTTTTCGATCAAGTTACAGCGGCAGGCAAACATTATAAAAAAAGCGTACTGGGCGGCCAGGGAAAGATGACTAATAATGTCATTGATGACTTAGGCAATTATTTCGGAAAAGCTATCCGAGACAATAAAGATGGCACAATTGAGGAAATGAGGAATGCATGCATGTCAGGATTCATGCATACAACAAGCTCTGACGAAAATCCAACACATGAATTGTGCCCCGCTGGAGATGAATCATGGTGCTTTTATGACAGAGCTGTTGCCAACGATGATGAATCACCAAGTCACGAAACAATGAAAGTGCGCATGTCATTGAACACCGAAGAGAAAGAAAAAATTCATGCCGTCTATGAATCTCTCACGACAGATGAACTCATGGGGAGATGCCTCAAAGGAAGGACTTAGAATGCAAATGAATCCATTCATTGCAAACTCTGGAGTAAAAACCAAAGCATAAATTCTGCGGGCTAAGTTCCCTGCAACAAGCATCGGACTCAACTGCCATGGAGCATAACTTCGGCTTTACTAAAGGTAACGTCGTTGGTGAGATGCCTTTCTCAAAACCCACTAAAGAACAAAAAGAATCAGACAGTTTCCGAGAAATGTGCAGACAGAGAAGATCACACAAAAAGCAAGCAACTCGTCGAAACACGTGCACGGGTGAAATGGAAAATCCCGACTATGGCGGCGGCCAGCACTAGGGTTGGAAAGTTCTCAAGTTTGAGCACATCTCATTGTTTTATTTTATGTTTCGAACTTTATATGCGGAAAATACTTATATATAAATAAAAAGAAGAGTTTTTTTTGAAATATATAAGCGGAAAAACAATAGTATTGACAAGCTATTCATTTTGAACAGTTTATGTTGTGCATTTGCGGAAAACATTTTTTACTTAGAAAAATGTTTGATTTCGGATTTTATATGCGGAAATTACTTTTATATAAATAAAAAGAACTGTCGAACATTATCTAACATTATAATGTCTTCGACAAAATCGTCTTCTACTCTACAAAAGTCCGAAAAATTCGACAGAACAATCTTCGCGTGTTGCAACAACAGATCCATGGTGAGTACAGGATATTTATGCAGGATGTTTCGTTCATGTGATATTGAAATTCACTCGGCGAATATGAAAGTATGTGTGCAGATTATTTATGTGCAGAAAAAGCATTCATGTACAAAAATTTTCCATGATATTGCAATTCAATGGTATATTTTTGCTTCTGGGCTCTCTTGAAAAATCATAAATTTGAACATTCAAAAGAATAGAAGTCATTGAGTTTTCATGCTAGAACAAAACCAAAAACAGTTTTAGAATTCTTGAAGCATTGTGAACAAAGTTACAGAAGTTTTTTTTCAAATTTTGCAGAAGATTTTTTTTATTTAGCTAAAAATAAAAAAGTGTACATTTTAGCTAGTAATAAAACATCTAACGTAAAAATAACGATGAGTTGAAAATAAAAAATTTTCTACTGTAACGTTGTTTGCAATGCTTCAAGGATTCTAAAACTGTCTTTGGTTTTGTTTTAGCATAAAAACTCAATGACTTCTATTCTTTTGAAATATCCATAAAATGTGTGCAAAAAAAACAGTTTATTATATTTTCCAAAAAATGCCCTAAATCGAAAAAGTTACATCAGTTCAAATTTTTTTTTCAAAAAATGGATATACTGGCCAAATTTCAAACGAATCGGATCAATTTTTAAAAATCGTTGAAGTGACCCCCTGAAGTTTTTTAGTTGCTTTTCAGTCAAGTTAGGCTCTGAGTTCATGGACATCATTTTATATCAGATTGAAATACTAGCACATCAGTCATTTGAAGGGTTAGCCCGTATTAATTTTTTCAGACAATTTGAAAAAATTTGTGAGAATTAAATAAATACTTGACCTATCATGGGTAACAGACGCCCTGACTCCGACGTATTCATTTCTTTTTAACGCAAAGATGTTCAATGGCTATGAATCCTCAATAATTTATTTTAATTTTAGTTTTAAATCGCAGTGGGTACTTATTCATAGTACGTAAAGTTTACGCTGAAGATCCTAAGCGATATTTATCATCAAATGAAGTCAATATTTCCATGAAAAACTCTCAGTAAATTCAGAATAAAATACTTGCATGATCTATAGTTAAACTCATTTTGTTTAAATCTGTACCTGTTAACAATGCATAAATTGTGTAGCAATCTAAAGAATTTTATCGTTATCAAAAAGATTATCAATTCGACAAATAATTAGGTCAAATTTTTACTGATAATTTTTTTTAGATAAATTGTTTTCTACAATACAAATTAAATGAAGATAAAATTTTATTTTATGCAGAATAGTCATCAACACTATCTATTTTTTAAATAATAGTGTCCAAGTAAGAAGTTACTATATACATCTGAGTTACCATCGATTAAGTGAACAAACCTTTGCTGCAATTTTCCTTTTTAACAGATTTCACCAGTCTACGTATATCGGAACGGCCGTTTGAAAGTGAATCTTTGAGAAAGAACATTGAATGCAACTTAATGTGTCTGATTTAAAAAGTGGTTACGTTTGCATCTTACTCGTCACTATTTTCTCCGTGTATCGTAGTCATTCGATGTATTTAACCCTTCAAAGATCTAACTCGAGGAATCTTGTTATGGATTTTCCGTTCTGGGATTTACCGCGATGATTCTTTTACTCGAGAGAGGTTATTAGTTCAACTTGGTTCATATTTATTTCAGCTAAGTACTACTAGTTACATTTGAAAAGTGTACTTTGTTTTGTATAATAAGAAACAATACTGAATATTAGCATTAGAACAGACCTAACCCCACCTGCGGTTCGAAAAATTACTTTGTCTTGGAGTTGTAACTTTTTTCGCCACACTTCTAATTCATGCAGTAATGTACACTTTTTGTCCGGCCTGTGAATGTTTTTATTTATAGCAGTTGATTCAGTCTTCGTCCAGAATGTGATAGTTCTCCTCATTGGTTACCTTCAGCCGATGTTTCTATTTTACGTCCTGATTTGAAATAACACTTTCACTGCGGTTGTTCATTTACCTTTGTTCAACGACACTGAACTCAAAACTTGAAACTTACCTGCGAATAAGTTAAACTTCACTCATACCACTGAAGTGTTGCGTTCTAGAATTTGCATATAGTGCCGTTATAATTGTCCCTATCTTCAGATTATGCCCTGTGATCCGTCACTAACAGGAACAAATACATTCCTCACTCCTCAAATGACAGCTGCACTGACTCGTTCTTCTCTTTAAGGTGCCGATTGGCAGCGCCGTCAGGGACCCTGTAAATTATTTTCTTGTCTGTAGCTTAGCACGTTTCCTGCGATGGGCTAAACTGAAGTTCGATGCTCAATTCAACTTTAAAGTCAATTGTAGTAAGCAATTTTGAAAATAGCAGACATTAACTGGATCGTGCCTTCATTTGGCTTTCATTAAGTATCTATAAAAAATGAGTTAGTTACTGCAGGCTGGTCAGCAGAATTATGAAAATCTTCACAGAGACCACCGGTGGGTCCTTTCTCAGGAAACGTGTTAAAATTTATTTTAACATAAACCATAAAGGATAACTTGCTCTTCAGCTGTCGTGAAGCGTAGTCCTTCATATTCTATAACTTCTTCCGCACAGGAAAATTTCTGTTCCTTCTTTCATCTTCCCGAAAAGCGAAGAGCTTTCGGAAAAATAGTAAATTACATTCCGCGAAAACAATTTCGATTCTTGCGGAAAAGTGCACCTCTGTTCAAAGCACCTCAAAGGTAAGAACTTTCATGGTAATATTCAAACTACCTGGAACTACCTGGCGTAATTCCGTCAGTTATTCCTAGATCTTTTTTTTTAGGTTATTTGGAATTGAAATGAAAACAAGCAAAATGTGTGCGATAGATCGCAATGAGAGCACAAATGAAATGCCACTTTCCGGCCCAAGTGTGGTTTCGTTCGGAAGTTTTGATATTGAATGCTAATGGTTCCATGGAGATTGAGATAACTTCTCCATGGGTGAAATAAATGGAAAATACATCCCATTCTCAGCAAAATTCGCCGTTACACAAACGCAAGTAGAACTTTTTTATCAAATAAAAATCTTCCAAATGATGAAAAAAGCAACAATTTGAAAAAAATTTGAAATTAAAAATTTGAGGTCAGAAATTTAATGAACGATGCAAATATTTGCAGTTGTGATCTAAATGTCATCATGAGAAATTCCTGACATTCTGTAGAGAAAGCTAGCAAAAGATCCTGTATCGTCAATGAAACTTAAAGATCTTCTAACAGTTTTTGATTTTTTCCTAAAATAGCATTTTTGTTTTTATGGACTTCAGAAATAATTTCATTAGGCATTTAAAGTCAATGTTTGCTTGTGTAGGCACAAAATCAAAAGAAAAGTGGTACTAAACAAGCAGCAGTAAGCCAAGATTCACAGATATATTCACTGCATGACGTCAAAAATGCAAAATTCATAGTCTGCACAGAGAACCATCCTCGTGCGCTATGTCCTGAACGAAATGGCAATTCGTCACGTTGAATACGATTTACGAAAATTCTACACTACATAGGCATGAGAACCTCTGCTGAAGACCTATTAGCAGCAGAGGAATCATTGAAAATCTTACTCTGCTGCAATAATATTGATTCTAACTCTACGATACGAATACGAGCAACGTTATTATTCTTTATCAAGGCGTTATTATTTCTCACAACTATGAAAGAAATGAACGAAATAATAAAAATATGCTTATTAAACAACCTGGTAACCCACGTAAAGTATTACCTCACTCTGGTTTCGTATGAATTCGATATTTCTTCTGTTTTCGCTTAAGAGGTGTGCCGCTTGCCAATCAGGGGTCTGCTGACTAATTTTGCGATTCACCAATTAGGCTGTCTTCTGTCCGGAAAAAGCTGTCTACTGATTAAGTTAACAGTTTATCGATCAATAAGCTCTCTACTGATCAAGTATAGCAAGTCTACAAGGCTGTCTACAGATCAAAAAATCTGTTTGCTAACTTATCTTATAGCCTAATAACTTGTTAGGTAATCTGTACCGATCAACAATAAAGATGCACTCTGATCAATTAAGCTATCCACCGATCAATAGAGCTAAGCTACCCACCGATCAATGAAGCTGTCTGCTGACCAATTAGGCTGTCTACTGACCAATAGCACAGCTTTTGATGCACACTAATTAATGTAGCTGCATAGTTATCAATTGGGTTATCAATTGATCAATAAAGCTGCTTACCGATCAATAATGCTGTCTACTGACCTGTGAACAGCAGTCTAATGATCGATCGAGAAGTTTACTAACTTATATTAAGTCAATTCCTTAACTGATGAAGGGATTATTAAAATTTTTGTTCCTTTTACTTCATGATAACTAACACGAAGGAAGCTTTTATATTTTTACTGATGTAGTTCATATGAGAAGAAAAAATCGATACTTACCAGATATTATAATACTAACAATTTTTTCAATACAGTGGTCATGCATCTCAAAAGCATAGCAACGTAGAACCAGCAAGGAGGCAATTAGTGGCGTCAGGTGCAACGATGTCCCGCAAGTTCAATAGCTCGTGGTTTTAGAAACTCGACCATCCATGTATCCGTGCAGGCTTCCCAAACGAATCTGGGTGTCCTGAAACCTTGCTTAGACCGCCTCTGCATTGCAGCAACGTAATTTCATATAGATGAAGAGGAAATTCATGGCAGTCGATTGAGTCATGTTTCTTAGAAATTTTACGACAACACGTTTTGATTGAATCGAAAAAGCAAGCACAACAATCCTAGCAAAAACAAGAGTAGTTATTTGAACGAAAATATTGAAAAATATGCATCACGCGAAATTTGTTAGGCAATATCAAAATCCGTTTTTCCCGCGCGTGCAATACCCACGCGATACCATGCGAATGGAGTTAGTTTAACATGAAGCAAAGAACATGCAACTACTTTTTTAATTCGGATTACAAAAATTTTGTAGAAAATGTGATGACACATTTACGATATTGGTTTTTGCTCGATCACTTCCTCAAGAAAAGAACGAAAAAACCGTTTATTTCCAATAACGGTGATAAAAAAATAACATCGGATTTTAAATTGCTTTCACAAAAAGGTTCTAATATAGTTGATGTACGCACATGGATATCGCAATATCCACGTCAATGGTCGAAACAAATGATTGAGTGAAAACATGAAAAAATGCATTTCCTTTGTCATTCACAAGCTTGATCCCTGTACAAGTGACTTGTGATTTATTCTCAATTTTATTCTTGGCTGGTGCCTGCTCCAGGTGTCTGGGGGCACGGACTTGGGTTGCCACCATGCAGAGGATGGACGACTCTGCTCGTTACTGTAGCCGTGTTCTGTCGTATTTTATTCGGCTCTTTGTTGAATATGGTGATCGTAGCCAAGACTACAATAATCAATTCTTGACGAGTCATTGAAATTGAGTGGGGATCATTTACATCAGAAGATGATCGATTCCATAATTTAGATTCGGGGGCATGTATCAGCACATGATTAGGTTCAGGAACGAATGCTATAGTTTTGATGACTCTCTTCAACTGAGCACAGTTCGGTAAAACATTCAACTGAAACAATGTCTGCTGAGAAAATAAGATATCTCTAAATCCCTTCCTTGTTTTGTACATACATGTGTGAGTGTATCGTTTGTTCGAGTGACGACAGACAAGTGAAAAGAATAAAGTGCTCTTCACATCCTGGAATAGCGTCACAGAAAAAGCGTCCCTTTTTGCCTAATTGGACCAAGGCTCTCGAGTTACACCGGATTTTCGGTGAGTGAAAATGCTAAAAGAACTAGGTTTCCTCTGCACTATTCGTTAAAGGCTCTATAACTGTTTTTGAACTCTACATAGCTAATACTATCATTATTGTACTTTATTACTGTTCTGTTACTTAATCACTACTTCTCGGTAAGTTCTGCGTGCAACGCAACTTTAATAAGAACGAAAGGGCAAAAACCAGGCGACATATCATTTTTAAAAATCTGTATGTCAAAATTAGAACGTTTCGGACCTAGACCCATCATCTTAATGTTTCAATATTGTCATTTCAGATTGTTTAGCTGAAGATGGGTCTAGGCCCGAAACGTTCTAATTTTGACATACAGATTTTTAAAAATGGTATGTCGCCTGGTTTTTGCCCTTTCGTTCTTATCACTACTTCTGTTGTACTTCGTAACTACCATTATTGGATTCTATTGCTTTTATTAATGTATTTTTATGTGTACTACTTAACAACAAAAGAACGGATGAAACGGTTTTTAGGATTTTTGACGCTTTGTACAGTATTTGTTGGCTGTTTGCGCTTACATGGAACCGCACTATCTAAGTAATGTTATATTTAATCTCAGTTACGTTTCGTTGCTTCTTCGCAGTTAGGTTTCTACTGGCATTTGGCTTGACAATTTTCTTGCTGGTTTTCAAATTAAAGTTTTTCATTCTTTTCTTGTCTTTTGAAATCTTATCTGATTAATTCTGATAAATAAATAGTCTGATAAATTTCAATTGCTCGTATTGTTCATTCCAGACCTTGGCATTGCAGTAGTTTCAACGTCACATCAACTTGATTTTCAAGGTGCTCATGATATGGTCGTCTGCGTTGAACCTTTTATGTTCACAGCGCAGCAGAGCTCCATCTGCGCGTACGACTGCGCCGCAGTGCTGGATAAAAAGCAGCGAGCGCAATTGGGAAGCCGGGTCCCTGGCTGTGTATTTTACCGCGTGGCAGCGACTTTAAGTTTGTGCCGTGTTGTATTCTATGGCAAGGTACCGTATTTGGGCTACCTCTGCTGCTACGGTTACTATCATGTCACGGCTACATCTGCTGCTGCTATTGTGGTACGGTTACACCTGCCGCTCTTACATTATACGTTTCTAAACGTAGATCTTCGTGGAGTCAGTCAGCCAGCCTGATGGGCTAATCCATTCGGTCTGCGAGAGGGGTCTTCTCGGCATGCGGGAACCACTTCGGGACTCCTCGTGGTATAACTCTCGACGGAGGTTGGTTGGAGAGGTAGTGGACGCTGCTAGCTTTGACCATTCGTTGGGAGGCCTAACAAGTAATTGTAATTGTCCTGCAAATTATGTGAGAATCTATAAAAAATTCTTACGGCAACTTGTATTTTCATCGAAGTGATCATTTTACGTTCTCGTGTCAAGTTCGACTCGTCAGTTCAGTGGAGATCTTTCAATATATTTATAACGTTATTATCGTAAGATTGCGTAAGTTGCGCTAAGTGCATAAACCTAAAATATTTTAGAAATTTCATCAATTCTCAAGAATGTAACTTACTCAATCTACATATATTGCGTAAGTCATGCTTTGTTACTCTTCGGTTATAATGCTGGACTCCATCTCTGACAGGTTGCCGTTTCTTGGGGAAACTTCGGGGTGCTTGGAAGGGGGTCGCCCTCCGTTCTGTCCCTGTTGAGAGCGGGACCCTCCGACCGGCTGGGGTGACAGCTCGAGAACCAGCCAAGCTTAACTTGTCATTTTAATAAACTGTTCTCGGGAAATGTTATCACTGGCCCATCCTGAATTATTTTCAAGATGTTCGAATGTACCTGCTTTTTTCTCCTAGTTTATCTCACTACCATTTAAGAAATACTTTCATGATTTCATATCATAAAAAAGGGTTTGAACAGTGTTTCCACTTTCAGTCTGGCTGGAATAGTTCAAGAACTAGAATAGTTTCCAGAATTTCAACCGTAATGAAAATATCACAGTGCTGCTCTCAGATAAGGGAAAAGGGATGACGGTCTTGTCGATGAGAATAGGTCGTTTGAAATTATAATATCCTTGAATTCGGATTCAAATAGTTCTTTAAAATTTCTGAATTAATTCATAAATTGCCTTTACAGTTATAAAAATGCATGCTACAATTAATCATTTTTATCGTAGGCTGATGGATGGCATCATGTACAATATAGATCGAGCGAGCAGATTTTTTGTGTATCAAGCTCTGGACCGGGCAGATATATTGTTTGGCTATCTTGAAGTACGTTAGATAAATGTTTAGTTAAATTTCCAAAACAAATAATATTTTCTGCCTTTAAGGCTAAAAGTATAATCTATTAAACATTAAGTTCCTGTCTTGAAAAGTTTAAAGTTTTCAAGGCGAATTAATCGGTGATTCAAAACGTTGGGCTTCACAATAAAATAACTGTGGTACGAAATTTTTATGAAATTTTTATTTGTTCAATACGTTTGATGTTGAAGGCCTCTTCACTAATGAGCGTCTCTACATCCCCAGGATAATTTTTTATACAATGACTGCTGTTAATGTACTGCTACTTTTATTTTATCACTATACACACTTCTTAGTCTAGATGAGGGAAAATATTTACTAGCTCTATCGTGACTCAAGCAGAATTCGTTCACATGGTAAATATCGAGAAATTCGTAATTTAATCTTAGAGATATGTAATTTTGACCACAATTTCGTACAAGGGTAAAAAATGATTAGACATCATTTGAAGCATTATTCGCCTTAAATTAATATTAATTCCTGCAAGTATCACATAATGTATATAAAATCATCAAGCTCTTGTCTTAGAGTTCAGTGTGTTATTAATAACACACAACAAGGGAAATTTTTCCATTTTCGTTCAATCAAGAGACTTGCGAAAACCTTGTCGTCTGCAAAAATCTTTAATGAGGAACTTTTTCTGCAATCCCAAGTTCTCGAGAACCAGCGGGAATCTTTTCGTTTTACCATTTCTCCATGCAACCTCAATAAATCCGGGCAGACATTTTCCTCAGCTTACGAATTGTCAACGCATGTATTTTTCGGTTATGAGCTTATTAACAAATAGTTAGAATTTGAATACAAAAAGTTTAAATAAATTATTTTGATGAAAACAAAGGCGGGCGCGTATTGGACCAACGTATCAGGTGCGTGATCAGAGACGTGAAAGTTTTATGTACTCGGTTGAACACGAACGCAAACGGTAAAATTCGACGACTAAAAATAAATCAAAAGCCTCTGATGTCGCTGCGAAGCTTATTTTGCCTCTGTGAGGGTAAATTGCGCGCTGCTGCAACTTTGCGCGCTGCTGCAACAACTCGTAAACCTTGTGACTCTTGTCAGCTGTTTTAGAATGAATGTGCTCTGTTTAAAATTTTCATTTGATTTTAACGAATCTAAAACGCAATTCCGCAGCAAGTGTGGTGCTTGAGCAACAAGTGGGCTGATACGGCACCTCAAAAAAAAGTAGTTGTGTTGTCAGAGGAATTATAATAATCGTGTGAAAAATATTTTGCAGTTCTATCATGATCATCAGTAAGATACACTGCTTAAAAAATGTTCTTGTTTTCCCAACATGACAAAACATGACACCGATTGGTTTAACTTTCCCGAAGGATGAACTGTTTTTGCTAAAAAAGGAATATTGTCTGCGTTCGCGGAATTGGTTCCATTTGGTTCACAAAACAAAATTTTCCACCATTTTTGTGACAAATATTTCCTCAATTTCTCTATTCTACATTGGCCCGAAGACGCTTCAAGTCTCAGATAAATTGAACAACCCCATTTTGTATGCCACGCGGTTAATTTCTATGTGTATTAGTTCTGTGTATTATGTTGAACAAGTCGTGGGAACATGAGATTTAATATAACTTTTTGGCTGAGAATTTCAGGGCATGTAAAAAGTTTTCAAAATTCGAAACAAAGTGTCACCATAGCTTTAACTTCAAATATAAAATACTGAAATTAGTTATTCATACTTTAATTCGTTGAAAAACTGGTACACAAGTTGAGATTGGAAAGTAATGCAGTTTAGCCCTTTCGAGTCAGCTGGAACATATGTGTTACTTCCACCAGATATTTTAAAAGTCCAGAGGGCTGTAAATGTCCCAGAAACGTGTTCTATTATATCAAAATAGACAGTAAAGGGTTATAGGTTCAGCAACTATTCGTGTCCATTTTCTGCCATCTATTGCTCAATGTCAGAGAGCAATAGAGCCATTTGACCCTCTACTGCTGAAGATTTCATTTTTTTGTTTTGTTTACAGATGTTAAATTTTTTCACAGATTCTTTCAAATTTTTTACAGAGTAAAATTATTACTGTAATACTATAAAATAAATATGCATTTAAGATTGTTTGAACCCTATTTTTCGTGAATCTACTGGGACATAAGCATCCCAGTACACATAAACTAATATGTCTGGTGGGACACACACCAGTGTACCAATACTATAGAATGTTATTATTCTTTTAATATATTTATATACATATAAATAACAAATTTTTTTCCTTACTCTGTTTCCATATGGGTAATGGAGCTGAAGCATGCATTTTTACCTGCCTAAATCAATTTAGAGAAAGCCGACTCGAAAGAGTTAAAAAGAGTTATGTTATGTTAGAGTTTAGTTATCTTTCGCACCACTTGCTTGACTCAGAGAATTAGTGTGTATAGTAAAACTTTCAGGCTGATAATGTGTCAATTTTAACATCAACATTATTTTATGAGGAGTCCAACATTTTCTTATGGAAGAAAATGAAATATGGTACTAGTAGAATTCGAAAAAGTTAACCTCTCTAAAAGCTGTTTTGAGAATTAGTTCGAATATATATGGGTCGTGAGTATGCTGATAAAGATTTAATTGATTATAATAATACTTTTCTAACATCCGTTTAGACCATGAATGTGAGCTCGACACTATCTGGAAATTTAGAATTAAAGTGATTTGTAGAAGTAATTTTGCGTCGAAATCATTCCTTTCTACAATGACGACGAAGAGGTGCATCCGCTCCCCATCGCGTAAAGTTGCCGTTCACGGGTCATTATTCGCGCCTCAACTAAAGCGCTGGTTGTAAGACGAGATGATGGCCGTTTTTGGCTGGAATCTGCTACCTGCTTCGTTCCACATCACCTTCCACATCACCTTCTTGAAAGAAACAAAATTGTTTCACATCTTTCTACAAAGGAGGCAAGGTGTGACTCTAAATATGCAGTAATTTTACTACTAAAAACTATTTATTAACAATTATTATAATTAATTTACAATTTTCTAGACGGTCTCATTAATTTTGCTATATAGAGTGCGTGTTAATTATGATGCATCCTCATATGCTCAATGGTAAACCTTGAGCATCATCACTTTCTCATTGAAAAAGAATAAGCGATGATACCATTGATAAAACTCTCTAATAGGTGAAGATTTTGTATAAAATATCCTATAATAAAATGTAAATCTCCTAAAAAATCAAATTAGACTTGGGTGTCTGACTACGTCCTGTCGGTGGCATACTCATTTGCAACCTCTTGTGTCGATGCCAACGTGTAGTCAGCTCGCACTGTTCAATGTTCGTCAGACACCTCTCTAACCCAACCACGCACACACGTCTCAGCTCTGTTCAGCTTGTCATCGCCACTATGACATCCCGCTTCAGCTGGGGAACCATGGAGTGCCACCTAGGCATGTGCTGCTAGTTCCGCAAGTGCCTCGCCGGCCGAGGGCGCGCTCGCTGAAGGGCGCTGGAGCCGGTCGTCGGCGTCGTCTCACCACGTCTTCGGATCGTGTCTACTAGAGGCCCTAGTTCAACACCTGGGACGTCGTCTCTCCGCTGCTCTACTTGCGAGCCCAAGGGATGTGTCGGATGCGGTGAGTGTGCTGACGGTATGGGCGCTTTTGTCAGACACCCATGTCCGTAGGTCCAAGAAATTACTTCTTGGGAATCATCCCGTTTCTCGGTCCTTTTATCATAAATTACCGAAGCCTAACTGACTTTGAGCTTATACTAGAACATTGTTCGTGAAACTTTATACTAGAACATTGTTCGTGAAACTTTATACTAGAACATTGTTCGTGAAACTTTATACTAGAACACTGTTCGTGAAACTTTATACTAGAACACTGTTCGTGAAACTTTATACTAGAACATTGTTCGTGAAACTTTATACTAGAACATTGTTCGTGAAACTTTATACTAGAACATTGTTCGTTAAACTTTATACCTGAACCTGAACTTGTGCTTTCATGATCTTCAGATGGCTGCTATTGGGGAGGCCGTAAGTGGGCTGCCGCCGGAAGTGCCGCGCCCGGCGTGTTGCATCACTGCATGCTCAATCCGCCGGCTTTTTGTCTGCGAACCCTAGATTTCCTAGCTTATATCAAATCGGCCAACTTCACTTAACTTCTTTGCTGTATTTATTTACGTCATCGCTTATGATGTGTAAACACCCGTAATAAATTAACCTCATTTTTTATTCGGGTTAAAGAATAAATTTGAAAAAATTAAAATGTTACATTTTCCCCACTCGGTTTTTTCAATAGATTTGTCCAATTTTTAATTTGCTGTTGAACTAACCCAGAGTTGTCAATTTAGCATATATATCCTGCTAAACAACTTTTACATGAAATTTCTCAGCAGTCTCTACAGATACACAACTTTTATCCTGAGCTCTGTTGCTTTACTCTCACGTATTTTCTAGTCTCGATACACTTTATCTCTAATGCCACAATTTACATCAGATTGGTCATTCGTTTTCTTCATATGCTTAAACCATATCATTTACGGACAGAAGTATGCTCGCATTTCTCGTTGTATCAGACGTTGCCACTGATGGCAATCACTGTTTCAGAGAAATACTCCGCTCCAATTCTGTGATTCGTACCCCGACAACATTTTTCAACGCCACCGGTCAATCCCACGAACAGAAAGCTTAATTAGGCATCCATTCAACAACTCTGTGCGTAATCTGTGCACTGAAATTCTTGAGCGTAATCACACCATGTTCTTTAAGAGTTCAACGCTTGTTTCCTGCCCTGTTATATTTTGTATAAATCAAATGTCATCACCCTCCGAGATTTGAGACGCGAGCTAGGACAATCAAAAACTCACTCAGCCCGTGCAGTACCGTATATTATTTTAAAAATGCTATACTGGTATTCTTAAACACCTCCTAGCTCTCGTTTTACGCTTATTAATAATTATTCTAATCTTTTGCCCACCCTTGTTAATTCGCTAACTTGGATGAATTCAGCACTCTTTCTGTCTCGCACAGACGAAAAGATGGGACACCCACTGCACTCAGCAACTCGTGTTGATTGGTAGTCTGACTGCTCAGACGGGTTGGGTACATTTTTACGTTCCAGTTTAGATGCTTTGCTAGCTAACTTTGCTCGCTGTGAATTAGTGAACAATTAGAACGTTCAACTTTCTCAACTGGGAAAATTATTTGCACTGACCGTGTAATATGAGCTCACCGAATAATAAATTTCTACAAATAATGTAGCTTATCATTGAGCCATTTAGGTATTTGACCATGTGTAAAGCGTCGTACGTTTAGTGTTTATCCTCGATTTTGACCTCTAATGCGTTTGCAGTGTAGCAATTTTCCTTCCTAATGAAACCAAGCATAATTTGTGTTTACCTTATTCCCATAAAAAGGAAGTTTGTTTTATACGTAGCAGTAAAATATTCAATTTAAAATTTTTTATTACCATGCAAAGTATTTGGCGACACAACGGACTAACTAGATGAGTGCCTAAATCTTCAGTGTAGTCAAATATCGCAACCTCTACCGTTTCAAGCCTGGATTGAAAAATTCATACCAACTACACTCTGTTAGGAAGTAAAACAGATTTCGAATTACAACAGCCATTCAAAACATGATTGCTTTCATTAAATCTTCAATTTGTTTCGCGCAAAATTTTTATGGTCTCAATAACGATCGATTGCTTTCATTAATCTTCAATTTGTTTCGCGAAAAATTTTTATGGTCTCAATAACGATCGATTGCTTTCATTAAATCTTCAATTTGTTTCGCGAAAAATTTTGATGGTCTCAATAACAAAAATTCCCAGTGGACGAAAGTGGGGCAAGAGCGTTTCATTCTTGTTTAGCAGCGCTTTTATTGGCAAAACTTCAACTTCCTCATGAACATGGTCATTTCGTGTTGTTTGGTACTTGCATCACTTATCAGCACTTTCGTAAATTTACAAAACCGAATTAGGGCTCATTGTATTTAGCTGAACGTGTGGATTATAAACTTGAATGTGCAGCAATATTTGTAGAGAGTTGAAGCGGCGTATGAATATGAAATTGCTATAATTGATCAAGATTAAAAGCATAAGGAATAACAAATTTTTTACAAATATTTTTTGCACCTATTTAATTTGAAATTTTAGTGCCGGCAAGCCCCTTTAGTTGCTTGAATACCATCTACTGCATATGCTAGATTACGAGTGGCATCTTGCTGGAACACGAGTCTCCCCACCGGTCGATATTGACCTCTAAGGGTTAATTAAAAACGAACTATTCAAGGGTCGATTGATGCCTGGAAGTCAAGGGTCGATAAACGCAGTAGGAATGTTGGAAGCCGATTGGAGTCGATAGCATGCATTCATTTGTGAAATGAAAATAAATGAATTAATTTTCATTGATAAATTTGATTCATTACAACAGCATTGACAACCAGTATTTATTATCTATGATGAAGCACATCTTTTATTTGGCGATAACGCAAATTTTTCAAAAATTTAAAAGGGAAGAACAAAATTCTAAACATTATTTCGAACGTTTCGGGATAAATCCCATCATTAAAAGGAATGATACAGCAAATAAGTATTTTAAAAACATTTAGTTCGAACGTTTCGAGCACTAGGCTCATTCTCAACGAGATCTGCAAAATACAAAGACACAACATAAGTACAATTCACAAAGATTCACTTTTTCGAGCTTCCGTGTCGTACCTTCATATCTGCGATAGAGCTTGTAATCATATTCGTAATCATTATGGTGAAGAAGCTTACAAGCTCTATCGCAGATTTGAAGGCACGACACGGAAGCTCGAATAAGTGAATCTTTGTGAATACTTGTACTTATGTTGTGTCTTTGTATTTTGCAGATCTCGTTGAGAATGAGCCTAGTGCTCGAAACGTTCGAACTAAATGTTTTTAATATACTTCTTTGCGGTATCATTCCTTTTAAAGTTGCTACGCAAACGTGATGTACCTAAATCCCATCATCAGCTGAAAAAACACACGTGAAAGTAAATTTGATTAGTTATAGAAACCAACTGTTTATGAGACTATAATAAATTAGATGGAAATGCACAGTGTCAAGGCTAGGACAACCACCCCATTCTGCAATCCGTGTTCACGCAGACAACTGCGATTCAATAATCACCAACAATAATTTTTCAATCATAGGGCAGGGGTCAACTTTCAGTGATGTACGTATTTTAGAATCTCTGCATATTTTGAAGGATAGACCAGCACAAAATTATATGTCTAGTTCCTTCATACTGTGTATTTCTACCTAATTTATTATAGTCTCATGAACCGTTGGTTTCTATAACTAATCAAATTTACTTTCATGTGTGTTTTTTCAGCTGATGATGGGATTTATCCCGAAACGTTAAAAATAATGTTTAGAATTTTATTCTTCGCTATTAAATTTTTATGACGTATGGTAGTATAGCTATACTATAATAAAAGCGGTGTCTGTCTTTTTGTCTGTCTCTCCGAAGCCAGCCGTAAGTGTGTGATGAGCGTGTCTGTGACACAAGCTTCATCAACTCCACAATTTCCAGTGAATTAACCCATCAGATTCGAGTAGGAATGAATATAACGTGAATTCTTAGGAAATAGGAACGTGTGTCATGTGATTTGTCGAACATTATTGTACATTTTTGACGGGCCGTGTGCACTCGGCCTCATCAACTCTCGAGAGATTGAATTTTCTAATTTCTTTCGGCCGTTCTTTCATTTCGCTTTCTTTCTTATTTCAAATAAAGGGGGGTGAACGAGTAGTGATAAAAACGCGTTTCAATAACGTGCTTTGATTGGAACGCGTCAATGATAATAATCCGCATAGTTCATAATTCTTTGGAGTTTCGAGTCATCATACCGAAATTCACAAGCTTTTAACCAACAGCTCCAACGCAACGCAGTTCAATAATAATTATTGATCAGGGTTTTCACCCCCAGTAACTTTAATTTAAAAATCGGGTACGCATCTAACTTGCCAATAACTCATAGTTTATTTTCATAAACATAGTTTATATAGTTTATATTCATAGTTTATATTCAAATATTCATAGTTCACATTCACAGTGGATTATATCAGGATTAGAACATGGTATTGAGAGTGTAGTTAACAATTAGGTTTATAATCCAAAAAGCTCCAACTTAATGGTCATGGTACTTGCGGTCAACAATAACCTTGTATTTATTGAATAGCTGCGACATACTTTTTCTGCAAAAAACTGTGCTTTGAGATCAAACACCAGGGACTTGTTTGCCTGCACCCAATTGCTAACAGAGCATAAAAGCGTCCTTTGTTCGGAAGTTGTAAAATTGGTGGCTTCGGTGCAGTTGGATTACAGGTTCGTTTTCGTGTAGTGACTCATTTCGCGCGTGATGATGCCGCGTTTATTTTGCCAGAGGAAAGGTAACGCTTATTAGTCTTGGGTTTTGTAGATTACGATATTCGTTTTTGGTTATGAAAAGAATATCTCTATTATTAAATATCATTTTATTACCCTCTCATATTTGGATACTTATTAAACGAAAAAATATTCCTATTCGGCAACGCCACCTTCCCATATGATATGACTGGACAAAGCATGGGGGCGATAAGTATTCGCTATGATATTGTTAATTACGTAAATTTCATAAAATAGCTGGGTGTAATTACAGCCAGCAGATCTCCCATTATTCCGATATCAAATCCAAATAAGATAATAGAGGAGAGAGATCTGAATAGCATTTTTAGTAAATGACTTCTTGCATGAATGGTGGCACGTGAAACTTAGCATAATCATCACAAAATTCAAAAAAAATATTTGAAATCTATTATTTACATCGTAATATTTCTTCTTCTATAGAAAGTTACTTCTGTTGGTGAACGGTGTACAACTAAAACAGCGGCTTATTATTTCTTTCGCTCCCGATATCAGAAGTAATTCGCATGTCGGACAGGAGTTCTGCGCTTCTATACCTCCAGTTTCTTGAGTATAGGTCACTCAACAGTCATGAAAGATCCCATTTTCTACTTACACATGGGGTCGGAGTAGTGAGGGAATTGAGCCATTACTGTCGCGCCATTCGGTTGGGTTTATGGTACAGTATTTTGTTCGTACTGCATTGGATGTCTTTGCATCATGTGTTGAATAAAAAATATTATGGGCGTCAACATCACGTCTAATACATCGCTGTTTTCAAAAGAGTTAAATGTAATAATTACTCATTTCAAGTAAACACTACTAGTTGTACATAATTATTGCTCCTTGATTTTCAAGGTCAAGCTATGTAACAGTAGAATAAGAATAATGTAGAGAGAAGCAGTTCGGAATCAAATTGAAATAAGTTCTGACGTAGTTCTAGGACCGAATTTGTACATTTTTATTGTTGCAGGGGAGGTTCGTGCATGAAGACGTGGTTACGCTACGTCAACTTTGTAGACGTGAAGTACTTCGCTGCCAGCTCTAAGCTACGGCGAAGTGTTGAGAAAATCATGCCCTCAAAAATTAATCTCACAACCAATGAGTAGTGGGGGGGATATCAAGAACAAAAGGATCGATCAAGAGACACTCCTTCTCTTTCCTTAATTGATGACAACCGTCCACAATTTCCAGCATGCAAATCATCGCTTAGTGCCTCGGTAATGGTGCTACGTCGAGCGCTAAATTTTACAGTCTAATTAAAGCTGCTCTGTTGTCTCTGAATTGTTTGAACTTACTTAAGCGCATAGTAACATTCAAATTTAATACGTTCGATTCGATAAACATTCTAAACGTTACAACACGAAGGTTTTAACACTTTGACAGCAATTGGTTAAACTGAAGTTTAATATTCAACTCAAATTTAATGTCAATTGAAGTAAGTAATATTCGAAATAGTAAACATTAACTGGATCATGCCTTCATTTACCTTTAATTAATAATTTATGAAAATTGAGTTGGTGACTACTAGTCGATCAGCTACAAAATAAAAATCCACTCCGTGGCCACCGGTGGCGCACGATGCGGTCAGTGTTAAAAATCAGAATGAACTCGGGCGTCCCCTAGCTTTTGGTAGGAGATAGATTCAAAGAAAATGTTTTTTTTCAAAATTAAATTCGTTAACGAGCATTTTTATTTCGCCAATCAACTTGATTGTATTTACATGTTCTGTTCGCTGAAACTCTCGCATTTGCGCGAAAGTAACTAATATATTATTTACTGGGTAAGAAATGATTACATTTTTGGGGTGCTTTTGATGATGATACTGTATGATTTGAGCTTTTAGGGCAATCAACTTGGTGTGTTGCAACTATTTTTGCAGCATGACGTGCCCTAAAAGTTGAATTGATACTGCACAAAAATTTGTTTTTTCGATTGTTAACCGCATCATTACGCACCAATAGCTTTTCCATGCCCCAAACATGAAAATAAATGAAAACATTTATACGCAAGACAAGTCCGCAGTCGTTTATTCAAAAACAGTCATTCCAAATATTTTACGGACAACAACCACACCGGCAAAAGTCACTAATCTAGTTTGACATCAAAATGATAACTTGGTTCGAAAAGAAATGTCCCTTATGCCAGCACAGGCTAGCATAGTCATACATGTAAAGTAAAAATTGAATAAATAAATTAAGGACCCACCCAAATGAAGTAATCGTGCGCCAGATGGTGAAGATAATTTTCATTCACATTTAAAATGAAGGTTATAGCGAAGACAACAGATTTAAAATACATATCTATTAAAAATTAGAACGTTTCGA
>JACJUY010000334.1:201391-219623 GCA_014220935.1 Platorchestia sp. MABIK
AATCTGTTGTCTTCGCTATAACCTTCATTTTAAAGCTTTGCCGTGTTGTGCAACCTAATCTAATTAACATCATTCACATTTGCGACGGTGAAGATAATGTCCATTCATATTTGCGACGGTGAGGATAATTTTCATTCATATTTACGATGGTGAAGATAATTTTCAATCTGAATGCCATATTGTGTTTTGCTTTCCAAAGTTGCATCTTGTTCGACTAATTTATTTACTCCGGATGTCTCACTCTCGCTTAAGCTACGGTTTCCTAGAAAAGCCGTGCCGCCATTTTACGGCCGTATTTTGCCGTGATGCGGCGAACGTAATATAACGGCCGTTCATAATTGTGAAGTTGGCAGTTATTATATAATGGTGAGCACTGCGGTGAACATATGGTTTCTCACACTGTCAGATTGGAAGATCTGGACAACTCATTATAAATAAGCTTGGAAGATGAAGAGTCATCGGAAGAAGATAGTTCAGAGGAAAGTGAGATATTTAAAAGTAGATCCGCAGAGAGTGCATTGTCAAATAATGTTATACCACATGTGATAGTTGGCGAAGCTTTCGCTCTGCACGAAAATCTGATGAAACCCCACCAAAAACAGCAATCTACACGATCCATCGAAAGCATTATATTTCCATCTAGTATCTTGAGCTCGAAAGGCAACTGAAAATACTTTTAGAATTTTGTGCAGTTATTTCATAAATTTCTCCTAACCTGTTGCTACTGCCGCAGAAACTACAAACAAATTGATTATGTGTGCCTGTTTATTGTATGACATTTTAAGTGAAGCACAAGTACTTACTCCAGGTCAAAATCATCTTGATGATGCTCTTCCACTACCCATTTTGAGGCACAATGTTTGTTCTGGAATGGATAGCACTGGCATTCGAGAAATATTTAAAAATCATTTCAATGGGCGAGGCAGTATTGAATGGCAACATAATTATGCAGCGCAAAATTAATATAGGTACGATTTGGCTATATTTCCTACGTCAAAATTTTGAATGACGATATGAGAAGCCATACAGAGACACCTCACTATTGCACCACATCATGTGTGGAGTCAGGGCTGCAGGTCAGTCATTGTAATATATATATTTTTGCAGTTGATCTCTGGTTTAGTTGGTATTTTTTTGATGGAACCTTTAAATGCAAATCCTATTGTAGGCACAAATTCTTTTTTACCGTACGTTTTTATTAAAAGTAGGGATAAATATTATGAGTTCCTACAAATATTGTACATATATCACTTTCTCTATGTACATAATGAAATACCTAATATATATTTAACGTTATTTGCCTACAATTTGTATGAACCTACCTGATCATTTTAAGAGTAGTCCCGATATTATTCCAAAGATTTCGTTCAGTTGAGTTATTCTATAGTCTTCACTCTTTAAATTATACAGAGCTTCATTTTTCTAACAAAATCAAGTAACATTTCATCTTCTTTGCCGCCCCACATTGTAAAGTTTTCATTTTTCAAACTTATAATCAGTGTTTCTACAATGAATCGAAGACACCGCCACCGTAAAAAACGTTCACCGACTAATGGCCGGACGCTACAGCGGCCACCTGGCAACACCGCCATTTAGCGGCCACCGTTCTCTAGGAAACCAGTGGCATCCGAATTAATAGACAACGTTTTTGTGACGTCATTCGCCATTACATTACGGCCGTAAAGTAGCGGCACCTCTGTTTTTGGAAACCGTAACTTAACACGGGCTCGTAAGAGCTCCTTTCTCCAGGTTTGTTGTATTTTCTCTTGACGATTTGCCTTTCGATGAAGTGCTAAAGTTTAGGGGAACTTCTCCAACAAATTTACCGCTCTAAATTTCGGCCTAGTTTTAAGAAAACGAAGTATGATACTGTAATAATGTACGCATTACCTACTGTGTAATTAATTTTGAGGAAAATTTCACGAGGTCTAAACAAAAAATGGCTGCGATTTTGTTCATAGTAAAATGTTCGTTGATGTAACTGATAAAAAGACGTACTCTTTTGAAAAAATAATGTCCAAACGAAATTTTCGATGATAATTTGATGAAAAGTTCAAATACCACCCATATGTATCTAACGAAGGAGAGACCACCTTAAGAAGGAAATTGCACCCAGAAGTCTTTCATGTTACGTTCTCGCTCTCTAAGCACCTTCTTATTTTATTTTAGTTGGTGGTTTGCCTAGCGACGTGCAGTGGAAATTAATTTCAAAGTTCTCAGCTGTAGCCTCGTGTGGAAACCTGTTTTTATTCACTGTAGGTTCTCTAATTACTTAGAGTGGGTCTTCAACAAAATTTAAAGATGTCAATTCCAGCTGACTTCCGAGAATCTCACCGAATCTTTGTGGATTTTGCTACCTTCACATGTTTCCTCGTATGAAATTAGAAGAGCAAATTATGCTAGCTGATATACAGTACAGCAGAGCTCGTCGCGGGCGTGAGCACTGATGGTCCAACTCCCAGAGACTACATAGCTGTGCGTGACTCTCATTCCCTCCGAGTGTTGCTTCTCTTATTCTCCCGGGAGAAAATGTTCACCGGTGCAAATCCCCGGCTAAACCTGGACTATGAGAAATCATTCGATCGCGGGCCATTATGAAATATCAATTCAGACCTCACATCTACAGCAGTTTCTATTGATCTAAGTGGTGAATTTGCAATAAAAATGAAACTAGATATAAGGGCAAAAAAATTGTCGCTCATTAATGAAACAATCGATTGGAATCCGAGTCTATCTCAGTTCTAAAAGAACGTGCGACGTCTGCTTGAACTGAATGATAGGAAGAACAACTAAATAAAAAGAAAACAGTTACTGCACATGAAAGGAAATATTGTTTTATATGAAGAAGTAATGAACAGCCAATCACATTCAAAAGATTTTCAAAATAGCATGACTCAAAAGTCCTGAATCTAAAGTAATTCTGAATTTAAAAAATTCAAGTACGTCACCTGCAAGCTAGTTAGGATGGAGAATGGCCAGCCGAAAAACTTTACAAAAGCTCCTACTTACAGCGAGTGAGCTCTTCTAGAGTTTTGGTTTCGAAACATCGCAAACCTGAGAAGAATTCGCCAAAAATTCTAAAGCGAAGAGCATCGCATCTCGGTTAAAATTTCCAAGAATGTGTACAATTTTTTCCCACATGCACTCCGAGCGTTCGTAGTAAACCCTGTTTTACATTATTACAATAAATGCTTGATTTCATGGCAGGTTGATTTTTCAACGCGATATTCCGTTGCGTAAGACGGGCTACTCTGTGAAATGTCAGGAAAATTGCATTTGGCAAAATTTGTAATACAAAGCAAGATGCATATACTCCAGTGAGCTCCAATTGGTGTTGAAGTTATACATAATATCATTGAATTGCTCTGAACTTTTTTGGATCGGTGAATTATGCTCGTAATATTTTTTCGTAGGTAAGACAACATAAATCTATACACGAGAACGGGTGAAAAAGGTTTGCGGAGAGAAAGTATCCAAAGGATTTTGGACTCGATATGGGTTGAAAGGGTGCCCAGGATAAGTGTTGATAGGAGCTTGAAGCGGATGAAAATAATTAGATTACTTCAACCGATTCGCAAGGTTCGAACCTTAGGGGAGTTGAAGCAGCAGAGAGAAAAACAGGACAAGTAGCATGGGACAAATTACGAAGCGTGAGAAGAGAAAGGTGGTTGGAATGTCTTGGGTACAAAGAATGAGAACTGAATTCAGAGAATGAAGATTGTACGTATTGGATCTCGAAAGCATGGGCAAGAAGCTTATGATTAAGAAAATGATTTGGTTAAAACGCAGAAAAAGGTATTCTAGAAGGATGCATTGTGACAGACTAAGAAAATAATTTGATAAGAAAAGTAAGTGCTTGTGCTGATAATGAACGAGAGTTTACAATGGAGATCGTGTGCGCTTGGAGATTATGGTTAGTGAACAACTTTTAGACCACTGTTTTAAAAAAGTATGGTCCAGTACCTCATTAATTCACATGAGAATGCTTCACCGGGCTTTGCACACAGAGAGACTTGAGATGAATGTGGACATCTAGCGGAGTGCACGATGCATCTCTGCCCAAAAAGCAATAAGGGACTAATCATGGCTGAGGTCATACTCCAGAGGGCGCAAAAATTTTATTATAAAAGATCGCCTAGCTGTTACGTCTCAGCTTTTAGAGGTTAATGAGAGACAATTCAGTTCAATTTAGGTACTGGTGCCGCACTCATCAAATTCGGCACTACTTAAAGTGCGGGATTCATATAGTACGGGGCATTTCTCAGAGCTCAAGATTTCAATTGTACTTGAACTTGAACTTGAAGATGAGGGCCGACAGCGTCGGGGCCTTTGTAACGGCCTACAATTCCCTTTACAATACTCACAATATTCACACAAAGAGTTCAGCGCCTGTGTACCAGACTTGTCTACTAAACTGCTCAGGATTCTGTAATCCTTCTCACAAACTGCCATAAGACGGCATCACTGGGAGAACCAGTACCTCAAGACACCATCCCCAGGCATGGTGGGTCATTACAGCCAACTTTACATGACTGGCTTATGCCAGTCACTGTCTTTTACTCCAGGCACGTACAAGAAAAACTTTCATAACTTCAATGATACTCGGATTACACTCCTGGTCCAATTCAACAATACAGCTCACACCACAATCATCTTCAGCACGTCTGGCATACCACTCATTCTCACCAAACTGCTCAAACACCACATTTATGAAACTCTCTCTCTTGCTCATACTTACTACATTCCAGCACAAAATGCTGAATTGTTTCCTCCACTCCACTATCACACTGCCGACATAATCTATTATCATTCTCATTCCACCTCCATGTACGTCTATTCACACTCAATGACTTACACCTCACAGCAAACAAGAGTTGACTTCCAAAACTACCATCATAGAACATCTCATACTTAGGCACTTCCTTTTGCATATACCAGTTAAGTGTAATCTTTCGTGTCATGCTAAGCTTCCACTTATTCAATCCATACTCTTTTGTTCGCCTCTCAATCTGTTTTCTCCACCTCTTACAGTCCCAGTCTGGTCCCTCGCCTCCAGCATTCGCTGAAAGCCAGTCATCCACAGGTCTCCCAATTCGAACACGAATTATCTTTTGCATACTTAATTTCCTCGCATGCCCCCAACATGCTTTCTCCCAATAGCTTTCACTCAGATTCCATTCAAAAATTTGCTTTACACACCTGCTATTCTGCATTCTCTCAATTCTTACCTTATAATTTAGCACAGCTTTCATCATTCTTTCTGAAAATAGAGTCCATCCTAAGTCACCTCTAATAGCTTCTGTTGCTGTCCATTTTGGAGCACCCAATGCTAAACGTCCTACCTTATTTTGTATCACATCCAGCTTTTCAAGATCACTTCCATTCCAGGCAAGAGCACTCATACCAAACATGACACTAGGTACAGCAACACACTTCCACATTCCTCTCACACATTCTGTGCTATATTCATTCACAATCTGCAGATTTGTGAGAAAACGCAGTCTGTTGATTGCTCGAAGATTCCTATTCAATATTGGTATTGTAAATGATATCTGACATAAATTTACAGTTTCATATTGTACAGTCATTTAAATGCATTCTATACAGTTCAGCAGTACATTTAGGTACTATTTAATTTACTGTCGTTCAGCAGTAACAGTGAATGTTTATCAATGGCTTGTTCATAGAGTATGGCTGAATTCTGAACGCGTACAGAATGAACTTCAAAAGTTTACGTCCATATTGCATCCTAAATTGATTGAGCGCTTCACTGAGAGCAGATTCCCATGCGTAAAGCGATGTTAATTTTGCATTGTTTTGTATTAATTAATGCATGTGAGATCGTTTTCAACGCTAGGAAATTTACAAGAATATGAAATTATTCGTATCCATCAATGTAGGGTGTGAGTTGGCTACTCGTGCAATTCCTTTATTACAAATGATAGAACGGGAAACTCATAATGTGTGAGGAATTTGTTAGGCGGTGACATATCACGACTCTTTATGAGGATCACCAATAGTTACAAGTAAGACAAATAACCACTTTCTCCTTGTAGGTTTTGTCATTTGGAGTTAATAAAGACATGAGTGAATCGTCTGTAAATTAAACTGCCGGGGTAGACACATGTGTTATTATTCTAACCAAACACGTCTTCAACACACCCATAAACATTGGGTGATATGGCCTTAGATGCGCTAGATTAATTGGTCTCCGAATTTGAAACACTGAAATTCCATTAGTATCAAATTTACAGCCGGTTATTTGCAGTCGCTATTTCTAGCCTCTACCGCACCCCTACTTCTCGCCAGAAAGGGACCAGACCCCAATGATGAGCATGCGCCAAAACTTCAGCTGCGGTTCTGAGTGCAAGTATTTGCGATGATTGGTCTTTAACTCACAAACTTGCACTTTTTGTGCAAAAAATTGCTCGTTTTGTAGGGATTCTTTATTCCCAAAAATTTCACTCATAATTTTTCCGTCACTAACCTATACTTCAATCCGCGCTACAAGCAATCCAGTTTCTCCCAGAAGCAGCCACGGGTGCTCAAGATGAAGCAAAAAATATTGAACTTAGCTGTTTCATACCAGCATAAACTTGATTAGATTCAAGAATCTTTCCGAAAAACCTTGCACTCATTCCGCATACAATAAATCACATGTCCAAATTATATCACCCATGCGAAATCACAACCTCGTCAGAACCCTCCCTGTAACAGGCATAATTATGTTTCCTCTCTATCAACTCGTCAGCATGCTCTGCTCTTTACACGTAGTTGATCCTTAGATTTTAGCGATTTCTCGCTTCAAAAAACTATTTTCAAAAACTCATACATACAACCTAACGAATCTATCACTTGCTTTCTCCGATCATAATATCCCCAAATATTTATCTTTTTATTCAATAACCATTTCGACAACGATTCTAATTCACAATTTCTGAGGCCGCTCCTTACGCCCTGATATTATGCCTTTTATTTCACATTAATCTTTAACTATACATTCTGCGTATTTTCATTGCTATTCTTTGCTATACACGTAGTCGACACAGCACGCGGTAAACTCGTAATTAAAAAAGGCTTCAACATCAATGAGCATCACATGTCGTTAGTTAGCATCACACTCAAGTAACAACTGAAGTAGTGCACTGATCAAACTGCAGTTGACGTGAAACTAATCAACAGCCACTTGCCAGCCAGCACAATTCAGTGATTATTCATTTTTAACACGTTGGTCGTGATGTGCGCCGCCGATGTACATGGAGGAAATTATTTTAATGCAGCCAACCGATCAGAAGTCACAAACACAATTTTTATTAAGACTTAATCATCGCTAAATAAAAGCACGATTCAGTAAATGTTGACAATTTTCAAAATTGTTTACTCCAATTGAGGTTAAATTTGAGTTGAAATTGAGCTTCAGTGTAATCCCTCACCACAGTTAACGTGTTAAATTGTCATTGGGCAGCCGATAAACAAGACACATTGCCAGCTTAGTTTTCTTCCGCTGCCACCTTCACTTCATTTATACTCTTCAGAGATCTGGGGTCGCCAACATCGTGGCATCTGGTGCGCCGCTTCAGCTAATAACGCCGTCTGTCACAACAACGCGTTCAGCCCCGTGTTTTCTGTCATCCGTCTTCTCTCATGACCTCATGACCTCTATTACTAAAGGCACATCCCATTTCCATTTTACCTCATGTCCGTTTTGTTTGCTCTGCTTTTTGTAGAAAATTGCTCAAGTTGAATTTCTCTTCAAAAAGCCCTGGGCAAACGGGGAATGGCTCTCATTTTTACACGGCTGGTCTCATCATTCGAATTTATTTTATTTTACTCGGTATTGAAACTGTTCTAATATTTGGCCTACAGCCTTATGTTAGCCAAGTCTTCTTTTTTAAGTTACTTCACCATTGTGTGAGACATAATACTTTATGGGGCCTGTCTTTATTGTTCATTTTTCAGAGTCTTGTGTTTTCTAGAAATCAGTTTACAGGAAGTACGAGTTCATGATTGAGCTGCAAGCAGTGGAATTTTAATCGGGCATTCGCATGATGTATAAACAACATAACGTCAAGTACAGAAGTTCGACGGTTAAATAACTACTTGACAGCGCAGGAAAATCTCAAGTTGAGTCAAATGGAACGTGACGGAAAACGCGGAGCAGAGGCGAGGTACTAGAAAGCTCATCCCTCGGAGTCAAGTTTCTAACTCCGGCAGTAATTTGCATTTTCTCCATGGTAAGAGGATATTTGAAACGAGTGTATAAAACGTATTTTAAATGAAATTTATTCAAGTTCATTCTTAAGGAACATGTTTCAGCAAAAAATATTCAATTATATGGGCATAAATTTTTCGGAATCATGACTCGAATCCAAACAGTGGGGAAATCACAACTTGCAAAACGGCTTTGGATCTCTAATTAATTCTCTAGAATCTCTAATTAATTCAACTTGGATTTTGTGAGAGCACCGAACACGTATGCGTAGTAGACCATCTTCAGGTTGGATGGCTGCTTCCACTCAAACTTACCAAATTAATTACTTGGTTAACACACGTACCACAAAATGTAATCTGTTATGTATACATTGTTATCACATAAATTTTGAAAAATTGTATTTTGCGTCAGTTTTCAGAAGTTACCATTCACATCTTTTGCTCGGAAATAGAACGGCCAATTAGCATCCCACATCAATCTTATTTATTCCAATTGATGCTTTCAGACATCAATTGGCTGGCAGACACTTTGGTTCGCCCCTGCAAACATGGAATCGCTGTATACTGATGGTGACTGCTAGCCTGGAAGCGAACACACACACTTGCATTAAAGTTCACTGTTGCTAATCCAATCGTAAATTTAGATCCAATGGCTGGAAGTTTACGAATTTATTGCCGCAAACATAGTGTATAATTATAAGCTGGTCAAAATATCAACCTTAGAACTTCAGGTTTTAATGAATCAGCCCTGGCTTAAAAATGATGCGTGACTGAACATTTTATGTTTAGCATATAGTATTCTTTCGGAATAAATTTTAACTCAGCCGATATCTTTTGAAGCAACATACGGCAAACGCAAAAATTAGAGAATTTAAAGAGATCTCGAATGATTGTACTCCGAACAATTTTGACCTTAATGCAAGAACATGAACTTAGTCGTTGATTATGTTCGAGAGGTATACGCAAATGCATTCAAATTTACTTCATTTCCTTTACCATTTGTATCCTCACCTTTGGTTTTTACTGACAAATATCGACTTGATAAATTGGTCACTGATGGTCTTCTCTTCAAGTTTCAAAATTTTCCGAAAACAATGGTGAGCTTTGAAAACAATTAACTCAAACAACTTGTGCGTTTGTTTCGCATACCCTCCTAGAGGTAAGGTTTTGTGCGCAACCTGAGAAAGAAAATCCGATGACGAATGTAATTTGCAAAGTGTCACTGAAATTGGAGTGTGCGACATCTGGCTTGAACGCCGAATGCACAGATAATGTATTGCTCAATTGACTTATGGAATTTCTGATGAATCAGCTCGCTGTCAAAATTTTCCAAATCAAAGCTTACCAAAATAGAATTCGAAATAGACGCAATCCCGTTTCTTCCCCAAGAAAGATGTTTTTATTAGCCGAGCTAATTTGCTTGTGAACACAAGACAGGTGCTCACCTTTTCTGTCATGGGTTGTCCAGCCTCATCTTTGTCGAAGTCGCCATTCTGATGTTGGTTGTGGAACAGCATTGGCCGCTTCCAAAGAGCCAGCGACTTCACCAGCGTCCAGCTCGGCATGGTTAAAGAGCGCGAGAACAGGCAATATAGCTTATATGAAACACTGAGAGCAGCACTCCGAACAACTTGGGCGATGTGACTTAACTGCTATTAATTTATCTGGTTCCTATGAAAATAAATGAAGAATCATTAATAATTTAGAAGCCTAATCATTCAGTCGTTCTTTAATAATACTTCATGAGAATTCGATCAAAAAATAAACAAAGTTCATCCATGTCACGCAGATAAGCGATATAAAAACAATTGATTATTTTGGTCTTTTCCTCCGTCGCTAGAATATTGGGTTAACTGAGGATGAAGCGATGAATGTTCAAGTCAGGCACCTCTGATAATTTTAGGTCTAGGACCACCAGTGGTACTTTAACGACGACGCATTGAACTAATTGACGAGGATCGTGGCGAAGAAAAAATAACTATTCACGGTTATGAACTAAATAGAAATTTTAAATTCAAGATAAATCGGAAAAAAATCACTGATTAAAATTAACTTCAAAAAATTTCAAGTTCTTTTCCTTTTTCATAGTAAGTTCTTAAAGGTGGGAGCTACATTTCAAACTGAACTCGTGTTTTAAGTGATTGCGTGATTGTAAATAATATTTTTTCCCCTTTTATCGAAATATTGAAATAATACAACGGGCTCTGGAAAGCGAAGGGTTCCCTGCTCTTATTCGAATTTCTTATCACCGTCCGAACATTTCGACACTTTGCAATTTTACTGAAATATTCTTTTCCCAATGCTTCGTCCTGATAAGAGTGTGCGCTGAAGTAACTTGAGCACATATTCATCATATTTTATCATAAATTTCAATATTAACATACTTTCATCTGAATCAAAATTGCTGATTTCAGCGTACGATTTTTCAGGGACAAGTTTACTGGATCGGGAAGTTTTCACTACACAGCTGCTGCCCCACACTTAACCTCAAAAACTGTTACGAAAAATAGCATTCATCCTTCCTTACAGGGTGTGAATATTGCTTTGAAAAAATTACTTCTTGAAAGACAAATAACTCTGTGCAGTAAAATTTAACTTCTTTTCACTGAAATGAAAATAGCTGCTTTAAATAAATTTTGGGTCGCTGAACACGAAAATCACCGTTGAAATTCTCTCGTCTCTCAGCGGTATGAGTAATTTCACTTTATACATTTTATGTATAACGCTACGCTACGGGGTGTCATAATTACGAAAAGGCAGACATATGTGACAGACGAAAAATAAGGAAAAAGAAAAAATAGACACGTCGCTGTTCATTTCTGTCGCCGTTCGTCTCATAAATCACGTAATCCTGCGATCAAATGTGGTTCTAGGCACCAACGGCCTTATTTATGTACATGCTGGAGAGCGGATAACTTCATCTCTCCTTGTGTTTCTTCATTTTTTTATACTGCTTTGTTTAACAGTAATTCACTGTATGAGTGAACTTGGTATGATACATTTTACATTGATTTTGTGGTCCATTGAAGGTGCAGCAATGCCTCGCTCCTGTGTCAATTCACCGGACAACTTTTGCTACGTCTGCGCTAATGTGATTTGTGGTTCCAGAAAGAGGTCATTGAATGCTGCAATGAAAAAGGCAAATGTGCTATACTTTGTGTGTGTTGTCGGAGACCAGGAAAAAATGAGTCTGTCCATGTTTGCAGTACGAAGTGTTCATCAATCCTGAATACTTGGATGCATGGAAAAAATGTTTCCTCACGACTTGAGAAGGGATTTATGACTCCCAAAGCTTAAAGAACAAAGCTGAACTCTTAAAATCCAGATTGCAGCATTGGGACTAGATTGAGCTGTGGATGGATTAAATTTTAAATATCTATTCTATGCGTTAGTGAAAAAATCTACATTTTTCAGTTGTGACGATGAATTCATATTTTAAAATGATGTTGTGGGTTTGATGCTGAAACTAAAAATTCAGCTTTGATGCCTGACGTTAAAACCATTTCACACGATCAACTAGCGAACACTAACAGTATTGTCCTACCACCGGTGCACATAAAACTTAAAATTATGAAGCAATTTTTTAAGGTTCTTAGTGCACAGTGTGCTATTGATAACAGTTCTAAAATATCATCCACTTTTTGATTTTTTTGGAACTTCCTATCGAGCGTCGCTAAAAGACCAAGTAATTTTTTGCAGTGAACTTTCCTGAGTGAGGATTAAATTTTCCTCTCATTCAATAGACTTATTTTTAGCGCAATTTAATCATTTGGAACCAAAATAGGTGCCACGAATGATCGATATACATTACATGCAAGCAATGTGCACTGTGTTAACGTAAACCTATCGAGATCAGACTGAGCGTAATGACTACGCCGAGGTCAAGTGTCATATTTAAGAGCCTTTACAAATGCTCGTGCATTTCAATACTTAAATGCCTAAAGTTTCCACTTCTAAGTGCGTTAAAAGTGGAACTGGGGGTAATCATAAGTCCCCCGACATACAAGCTTTGACATGACAAACAGCTTGAATCAGTTCTCAATACTAATGAGCTACATACCTGGCATTGTTTCTGGAATATTAGTACACAATTCTTAAGCAGCTTCAGTGCTGAAAATTACAAAAATCTAGTAGAAGAACTTATGTATATCCACCTTTGAAAAATTGGATGCAATATCTCACTAGATCTTCATTGCACATAGTTATACATTGAGTTTTCCAAGCGAATTGCAGGGTTTTCGGTAACTAATCAAGGAAAATGATTCAGGACATTTAAACATTGGAACAGCGTTACATAGGAAGTGGTCAGTTTCCATGCTAGTAGATTTTTGTTTGACGATCCTCAGAGATGCTCCGAATGTTCACCACATGTGACAGGCCAAAAGTTGATGTGTATATCAAGCAGTTTGTGAACTGCTACCCGTACGATTATATTCCCAGAATTTAAAAGTGAAATATAAATAAAGAAATGTTAAAAACGTGAGCCACCAGTCAATTTTGAGTGTTTTTTCGAGTTCAGCGGCCAAAGATCTATAAAGGATGGGTGTTCTCACCTCAGTAATTTTTTCATTGTGGAACAGAGTTCAGGTTGCACGGCTAGAACGGATCCGTTGCTGCGAACAGCGCTAGTTACTTCAGAGTACACCAAAGAGTAAAAAACCTGCTGGTCAAACAATCAACAAAACCCTTTAAAGCTTACATTTTCGTGCTGGCCGTTCAAGCAGTAAAGAAAATCGAAGAACGGAAATCAGCAAACATCCTCCATTTCTTTAGAACGACTTTTACGGCAAAAATGTCCTGTTTACTTTGAGTAAGCAGATGAAAGTGCGACATAAGACTCGACTCGCGGAGCACACACTCAGCGGACGCAGTAATTGATCGGTGGGAAAACAGTTTTCTAGAGGAAGTTTGGACAGCCACGAAGCACTGTAACAAGCACGGACTGAAAAAATACCGCGCGATTTTGACGTTATTGTTCGGTTGGTGATCATTTTAGTGAAAGGCTCCTCGAGCAGAAATTTGCCAAATTTGTTTGTCCTTCTTATGAAAATTTTTGCACCTCGCCATCATGCGTCGGTAAAAAAAACAAGTAAATTTTTGGCAGAAAATTCATACAAATTGGGATAAAATTTTCCTCCCATGTATCATACGTTTTTTTGAGGAATTTAAACGTTTAGAACCAAAATAGATACCAAGAAAACTCGATATACATCACGTGCAAGAAATGGCCGCTGTGCCTGTCCCAGCATATTTATAGTTAACGTAAACTTATCGAGACCAGACTGCGCGTTATGCCTACGCCGCGGACGAGCGTCGCACTCCAAATCGCAGTGCCTCTGGAGCACCACTGCCGTCACAGCTCTCAGCAACTCAAGCTCTTTGTCATGCATCCAGTGATCGTGTCACCACTCTGCCTCACGTGGCAGTTAGTGAGCACTCTGTCATCACGGAATTCGCCAAAATTAATTATTCAGCGCCTACAGAGGCTCTCTCGGAGCGGTCGAGAAGAACGTCGTTGGGCTTCGAGGAGTGGGGAACTAATGAGGCTTACTTCTGCGAAAACCGACTAACGAGCTCGTTAAGGATGCTCAAATTGAGGGATGTTTTAGGGTATCTGGGATACGATGATACTCGTTTTTGATGGGATTGGATTAGCTGACACACTTCGTTAAATTTCCGGTTCATAATACAGCAACATTGCTCACAAATTATGTTTTGAGAAGGTTATTTCCACCACAACCCTGAACCTCATCCAAACAACTCCTCAGCGTCAATAATTGTCATTGTCATGTCATATGATAAACATCTATATGAATTTGAATTAAATTTGAGGAAGCTAGGAAGAAACTTGTCATGAGTTAACAAGATCCTTGGGAAAATTTGTTCTAACTTATTGAGGGAACAGCAATTTAGTTTACGCAACCTGAAAAACACGATCACCTGTAAACAAACTTGGTTCCAGTTGTTTTCAGACTACAAAAGTCTGATTTCTTTTAGAAATGTCGTACAGACTCTTACACTTGAGAAATTACAGAAGCTCTCCCGTAACCAATGTACATTTTGCGAGCAATGCAACAAATACAAATTTTTAAATATAAATATATCGTTCTTAACACATTTTCGGATTAGTTTTACCTTCCTGGTGGCATGATTAGTATGTAATAGTATCCAGAATGCACGTCTTCACGTGAGAGGATCAGTAATGACATCAAGTGTTGAGGATGTGAAGTAACGATGGGGGTGAATCACTGAAGGGCATAAATAAGCCAATTGTCAGTAATACGCTGGCCGCATTGCAATCTCAGTGTAGTTGATAATTTTACTCAATCAGTTAACAAATTTTTCTAGGTAAATGGGCCAATTATAGGCCAAAGTAAACATGATGCTCGGAAAAAAAATTCAGCATTCCAATATTATATTTGATTTAAATTATGAAGTTTAAAGCATCGCTGCGAAAATACGTCTTATATAAGTAAAAAATATTTCTGGTATTCTTCTCCTTTAGTGCCTGCGCGTGTTTAGTATCTGACAGCATCGGCTAGGGCAGTAACCCGTGAGGTAGCCACTCGGATCGTTCCTATTGCAATTTTCTATTCTACTTGAACTAATGTATTCAATGTGCCTGTTGCAATGTCGAATACAATATTCCGGATGATTTGTCACTGAAATAAATAGCCTGCATGGAACTATCATTGTACGTTTCGTGATATTTGGCGGGTGTATGAACTGGATTATTTTGAATAACGAAGGGTTATCATCGACCAACTGATTTTGTTGCCTAAAATCAATGGGAATAACGATATCAATAATAATGATGTCACCCAACATTTAACGTCCTCTTGGAAAGTACAACCAGCATACATGTACGAGCATGCTTTGTAGACTATGGTTTTTATGAAATATGGTCTTCTTTCTTCCGTTCTCATCCTTGTCTCCCTATCTCACACCATCCAGATGAACTTCCAGTGCTGTGTGGACCCACAGACTCGACACAGGGACTCAGCACTCAGCACCTGTAGCTCGGGTAGCCGCTCGAACGTACTTTCGAGTGCCACACTCTGCCTCCTCTACCACGAATAAAACTGATTGACATCCCTATTCAAGAGCTGATTGTATAAAATATTCAGAGAATTTTTCAATGACTTTAAGAATTTTCTCCATTTCATTTGAGTCCCTCCCAGCGAATTTACAAGTAATGAAAGTAGATTTAATAAAAACTTTGCAGAGGCTATCAGTTCAAGAATATTATTCTATTATGGTTATGGCGTTATAAATGATTCTGATTTATTAGAAGTTTATGCAAATAGAACTGATGAAACAAAAAATAAAAATAAACACAGAACATGGAGTGGCTTTTGGTGAATAACTCTGAAATCGGCAATAAAATAATTCATTCAAGTCGGATTAATAAATAGTACTTTGCCTCCAAGAATCAAATAAATGGAGCATACATGTTACCTAAAAGCGTACTCTCGGTGCGCAGAGTGCAGGTTCGATCAGATGATACTAGTTTCTGAACAGTCTGCCTTCCTCAGGCTTCCATTTATCCTCCGACAAGAGGTAGTGAGCTGCGTATCGACCGACCGGCGAAAGATCTCGAAATTGCGCTGTTGGTCCAACTTTCTGAATGACACGTTGAGAGCGCTTTGATCCATCCGTCCGCCTTGAGAATACAGGCGGGATCCGTGGTTTCAAACAACTTTCGCTCGCAAAATCAAGCGTCGCATGCGCAAAACATAACATCCGTTGTGTTGTTTGATGATGGATAGCTTTTACCCATCCAGTCATTTATTATCTTTACACATTAGTGAGGCGATTAATGCCGCTACAGGATGAGCAAACAAATATCCGATTAACTTTTTTCTCTTATATCACAGAAATTCCCATTTGTGTTTAAAAACTTTTACGAACCTTTAATTTCATGTTTGATTCTTTGAATTACAAGTTATACAATCGTGAAAAATTCATTTATTCCTGATAATAAAGGGACTAATAGTTCTGATGCGTTTACGCCTGCCGCTGGTGGAGATGCAAGCACGTTCGGCAAACATGCAAACTACGAACTACCCCACATAAATAAAGTTTGAAAACTCTACGAATGTTTTCGAGCGCGAATCGTTTTCAGTTGAGTTTTTTCAAATTGTTCAATTGGTTTTAATTGCAAAAGTAATTTTAATTGGAAAGTTTAGTGACAATATTCAATGCGGATAAAGCTTTTTAAACACAAACTAAAACATCAAAATAGTCAATCAACGAAGAGGACCAAGCTGAATTTGGTTTTTAAGGCAAGCTGATCGAAGGCAATTTCATCATAACTCGGTTTTGGCAAGTAATCCATTCTATTTATGACAGCTTTTTTACGTGACCAACACCGCGGTCATCGTCCTTTCAGTGTCGCGGAGTCTGCGGATACAATTTCATCAATACATCAATGCTGTAATCAGCAGTTCGATAAAGAACCAGACGATAATCGTCGCAATCAGTAAGTTGGCAGAATACACAGTGGAGATTCACAGAGCGGCCAATACTGCTTTGTTCAAACGTTTACTCTAACCACATCATGGCACGTAAGTGTTGGAGTTCAGACCCTCCTTACAAGCGTCACCAAACTTTGAAATGCTGGCAAATTTTTCCCTGCCCAGTAATAAAATACTGATGGCATGAAAGAACTCTCTGCATCTTATACTAAATGCTTACCATAGACGCGAATATCGTCTCAAACGCTCCAGACTGCACCCGAGAAGTCGTTGGCGTTCGGCAAAAAATTAAACGCCGCCGAAGTTAATAGCAGAAAATGTGGAAGCCCTCACTTGTTCAAGTATTGAGGCATGGAAAAAGACAACACGAGTAGTTTCTTAGTCAATTTTTTTTTATTACAGGTTTTCATCGAGCCTGATTAGCGTAGGCTATTGGCTTGATTTTTGAGTAAAGAGTGAATGGTCGGCAATAGTTCAAAAAGATTTCTCTCGTCATTACGATGAATTCATTATGTTGCGAAAGACTGCAAAACGTCTCGGGAAAAAATTCTGAAGCGCTGAACAGAGGGGCTAAGTGATTATCAAATAACATTAGAAAACATAGTTAGCGTCAGTTGACAATTTTAATTTTCGTTGATTGTTTGTTCAATCGCAAAAGTATTTTATTACACTTGGAATTTATCATTCTAGATTCAGAGAGATAAGTTTCCGTAGGTAATACATTAGTATTTCTCTAAAATAGGCCAATAAATATATATGACGATTATCTTGACATAACTTGGTAAGCAATATTTATCTTATTTTACCTAACATGAAAATGTATGTTTCTTTGGAGATAAACTTCTGAAACACGAACTATTCGTTTTTAAACGATTGAAATAACGTTTTCAGTGTAATTTCATATTTTTCGATTTTTACTGTGTGGCTTATATCAACGCTGTTGTCAGTTGAAGTTTCAGAACACCACACTTAAGACCGTACATTCAAGTACAATGTAAACCATTTTACGTGCGACATTAGAACAAGGATGGAATATTTACGCACCTAAAACTCACTGTGAATTGCATTCCTGATATCCTCATGTGTTTGAGTGAGATTGGCGTTCTTTGCTGCTGTATTAGCATTGCCAACCCGAACAAAGACAACGCACAAAATGAGAACAAAAACTCAGTGTTTTGCTACGAATGAAAAGATTAGTTTGGTCTTGACATTGACGATTCAAAGACCAAGGTCATGAAATAAGCTAAGTTCTGCTGAAAGTTTGGATTAACTTAAGAGTTTTCTTTTTGTTTGATAGTTGGGACTTACCATTGTGCATTCCTTCTCCAACTCATATACATAACAAGCACACGTTCATGAGCGTGTTCAGCGTAAAGTTACGCACATCCCGCGCTTAAAAGTATAAAATTAAAAAAACGATTGTGTCAATGAATGCAAGTTGTGAATTGCGAATTAAAACAGGATTGGAGTAATCAAGTATGGATAAATACTAATGTTTTGCTTCTTGCAAATCCTAATTATGAATAAAAGAGCAAAGAAAGTAG
>JACJUY010000334.1:220634-257291 GCA_014220935.1 Platorchestia sp. MABIK
ATTTTACTTTGAATTTTACTAGATTTTGTGATTTTCTACCGACAGAAGTTGAGAATGACCTAACGGGTCGAAACGTTTTTCTTTTATTATTAGACTGTCTTAATAAGAATGTTAAATTTAAAAGCTACTTTCTTTGCTCTTTTATTCATAATTGGAGTAATCAATGAATGGTTTCCTTCATATCGTAAAAACTATCTGAATAAACTTGTCTTTTTATTCCATAAATCGCGAAGTAAGGTTTAATTCAACATTTAACCAACTGTGTTACAGAGAACATTTTTTATGAAGGCGCACGTCAATCGTAGAACAAGGTAGGGAGTGGTTCCCAGACTTAGTTAATTGGTAATATATCTTCAGTAGGATACTGAAATGGCTCAAAAATCGTCCTCACATTAATTTATCACTACCTTGCCAACAGATTGAAGTTTATTGAAGATTGAAGACTGTTTCAATGCAACCTCCTTTTACTTCGATTACCCTCTGAAGTCTTCTTGTGAAACTATCAACAGACACCCAGTTTCTATTGCGGTATTTTGTCTCACGCCTTCTTTAGGGACTAGCTGCACGAGGATGCACATTTCTGAGACCATCCTTACCATTGTCAATTTCCTCATATTTGGTTACGGTATCATGAACAGTAGATTTAGCTATTTTTTGCTACTTAATGAACAATGACCTTGATACTCCCGCACGATGAAGACTAATAGTGGCTTGGGGTTAATTCATTTTTAGAATATGTACTACAGTAGGTTTTAACTACAAATTCGGTCTGAACCGTGAAAACAATAGCTAGGGAATTAATTAAAAATTGCTTATTGATAAAAAACAATTTTTGAAACTTGTTTTTCAAATTGGAAAAAATTACTGGGACTTTCTCTCCCCCTTGTATTTCAGTGTTTTTCGGTGTTTAAATGAAAATTGTAAGAAGTGATCACTTTCATTTTCACGGTTATGAATATTGGTTTATTAAACATATGTGTCAGAAAAGTATTGTACAATATTAAAGTCCTAAAAAACTGTCTTAAAACGCAAACTTTCAAGGGAACATAGCTTACGTGTGGAATAGTCCGGGTGATCAATTCGGTCTGCAGTAGTAAGCAGTAGTCCGATTCGAAATTTGTTATAATTCGCAAGCCTGCGACCATAAAACGTTATAAAATTTGTAGAGAAGATTTATCTATATTTAGGGTCAGGTCCTTTTAGTGTATTGAAAAATGTATACATTTTTTCGTTAATAAGAGTATCGATAACGAGCAACAACGTATTCGCTCGTGAACATCAAATGAACTTATCATTTCCAAAATCACATGTCGCGCTTTTTGACCAGAACAGTGCATAGAAGCTGCTAAATTGAAGTGATGCAATAACACTTTCAACAGACAGTAACAGTTTAGTAACAGTAACATTTGGGACACTAAACTTACTGTTTTCATGTTTTAGCATGTTAGGGTATAGCGCAGCCATTTGAAGCGGTGGATCCACATTGCGTCGTCCCAACTGTTCAGGTATCTGGAGGCTCCGCAATGACTTGTAGCTGTTTTTGATGGGATGGACATGGATCTGCTACTCTTTGCGATAACAAAATGAGCTCCTATGACAATTTGCAAGTACTTTCTGATACAAATTATTCCAAAACGTTTAATTTTCTTGACGGAAACGGATCCTTTCAGGACGAAAATGCTGGCATCCACAGGACTAGTTATGCTTAAGATTGCTTTATTACGAGTGAGGGACCGTTTGATCACAGGAACTGACCGCCACAATTTGCTGATCTGAACCCCAGTGAAAATTTATGGGATGAGCTTGAGAGGAACATATGTGTGACTCATCGCTCAGTCATTGACATGGAATGCTTTGGGGAACGAGTAACTTCAATAATGGCCAAAAGTTGAGCTACAGAGGGTTTAAAATCTTGTAGAATCGATGCCAGGTAGAATGAAAGCTGTAATTCGAGCTAAGGGTGGTTCAATCGCTTGCCGATAAATTTTTGGTGCCACGCCACCTTTTTTGGCCACTTAGTGTAACATGGCATGCATTACCCAAAATTAGCTGACATTATTGGAACATAATATTTACAAATAGTACCGAGTTAGTAAATAATATGTAAATAAAATGTTGTTGTGTTTTTACACCTTCGTTTCGATGACTTCTTCACAAATTCTTTTGCACTGTGTTAGGAGAAACATTCAAAAACGAAGTATCGTTCGTTGCTCAGGGAAATTTGATAATTTCCAACGTGGTTCATGACTCTAGAACTTCATATAATTAATCATTTACTTCATATACAACTAAGAAGGGCTTATGCATGATACCGTTCATTAGAATTAACAAATTTTATAAAATACCTCACAACTAATTAACTAAACATTAACAATAATGAACAATAATAATACTGCAGGCGAATGCGTCAATTTTTCAGGTCACTCAAGAATTATTGATTACGATTTCAAACTACTCGAGAAGAACTGAAGGATGATTTCAAGGCATATGGGATCGAAGCCAACAAACATACGATCAGCAGGGCACTACGCTGAGAAGGTCTCCGCTCTCGCACTCCTTGAATATAGGACACCTCGTCTTCAGAAACGTCACGTCAAGGCCAGGCTGAAGTATGCCAACGGCCATTTGAACAAGCCAGCAGCATTTATAACTCAGTACTGTGGTCAGATGAAACCAAAATCTAACTATTTGGGAGAAACAGCACAAACCATGTTTGGAGGCAAGAAAACGAAGAGGATAAACCAAAGTGCACCATACCCACTCATAAGTTTGGGGTGGCTCAATCTTGGTGTGGGGATGTTTCGGCTCACCAGGGGTAGATATACTTTTCATCATTGAAGGAACCATGAATGGCAGGAAATATCGTGAAATATTGGAAGGACAGCTCCTTCCTTCAGCTCGTTTGTTAAAATTGGAATGTGGATGTTCTTTCCGACAGCGATCCAAAGCATACTGCAAACGAAACCAAGGAATGGTTGAGGGTTAAGAAGATAAACATTTTAGAATGGCCATGTAAATCAATCTTCGAAAATGAATCAGATCGAAAACTTGTGGAGGGAATTGAAATTTAAGATTCAGAAAGAGGTCCCAATAACTGCACTCAGATAAATTTGCATTGAAGAATGGAATAAGATTACGCCCGAAACTTGTGAAAGGTTGTTGGTGAACTACTCTAAACGTCTAGAAGCTATAATTAATAATGACGAATATGCAATGAAGTATTAATGTATGTTTATATTGAAATATGTTGTAAAGTTTTGTTAACGTATTTATTATACATGTTCTTACATATTTTTTCTATTAGGTATTTGCGGGTTTTAGATAAATTATTAACTTTTTTACTATTACTTTCAAAAAGTAAAATTTTCGTAATTATACGTGATCTAGAAATGTGGAATCTGGTGATTTAACACATTGACAGCGATGGATTAAACTGAAGTTCAGTATTCAACTCAAATTTACATTCAAAAGTTATTAGAAATTTTAAAAATACCAAACATTAACTGGCTCCATTAAATACAATTAATTTTAAAAGATTTTGAAAACTTTTTCAAACTATCCATCCATGGGTCATTTTGCAGCAGGAGAAACTTAAGCACGACACACCGGTGGGTCATACCGCAGTCAATGTGTTAATCAACGTGTTATATTAGTTTACCCAGCAGTGTAATTTCAAACGAGGAGTTTCAAGCTCAGACAGCTTAGTACAGCTGATTTATTTTATCATTTTACTATTTCGTGGCGCCTTTAGGATATTTCATGAGTCAAATTTTCGGTTTAAGAATTTCGCTTCTCGCTGGTGATGGTCGATGTAAAATTGATTCAAAATTTGTACTATGTTGACTCTGTAGCCTTCACGTAATGCTTCCATCCCTTTAAAGTAAGAGTAAAATGCGATTTAAGGTTAACACGTTAGTTGTCTTGGGTTAAACTGAAGTTCAATATTCAATCCAAATTTAAAGTCAATTGTAGTGGAGAATTTAAAAAAAAAAACATTAACTGGATCGTGTCTTCATTTAGCTTTCATTAAGTATTTAAAAAAATTGAGTTAGTGATTGCAGGTCGGTCAGCAGCTTTATGAAAATCCCCTCAGTGACCGCCGATGAGTCCCTTTGCATTAAACGTATTAAGTTTCAATCGTGAGGTTAAATCGGTTTTGGACCACATCAAAGAAATTCAATTTTCCCTAGCAATCTTACCGTTCAAGTCAAAATTAAGGTTAACGTCAATGCAAATACTTATGTTTGGGGTTTGTTGAGGAGACGGTCTACCCAAGCAAAAAAATCTATAATTCACGGATGAATTTCTCTGAAATTTTCACAGTAAGTGTGAAATGCTGCAGCTATTATTTTAATCTTGATGTGTTTTTCTTGTATCTGCAAAAAATTTTTTATATACGAAAAAAATGTTTTTTTAAAATTCTATCTTCTTCTACAATTTTGAAGTTACGGAACCGGAAATTCGTTTTTATATAGCTTATATATCTATATAACCATAAGGAATATTGAATTTCGATAACTTTATTTTTGGAATTTTAGGATTTTTTTGAAAAAAAATGCTGCTTCTGTTTTTCATTTTTTTTTTCATGTCGTGTAATTTTCAAAATAATTAATGCTTCGAAAGTTAGTATTTCTTATGTATAGAGCTTGCACTATCGAAAAGTATATATCTCATTCTTGTACCCCTGAAATTGTGGAAGAAGAGACATTTGAAGAGAGAAATTAGCAAGTTTCCAGATAACGTGTTTTTCTCTGAACAAATTTTGTTTTTCTTCCTAACTTTTGATCTAAGTGTTTTTTACAATGAACGCTTGAGCTCTTTAGGCATTTTTTAATCCTTTTCGATTGATAGATTTGCCATTGCTGTCGCTATAGAACTCTGGGAGAAAATTTACAACAAAAGACAAAAAGTCTGACTGTTAAAAACATCCATTTTTCTGAATGTTCATTCATTTTTTGACCAAGGTACGTCTTTTTCACATGAACTCTTTTTTTTTGTAGCTCTTCTCAAGCCCTTATGATTGATGTGCTCGCCATAGCCGTAGCTATGATATTGTGGCTGTCATCGAGCTATGAATGAAAGTGTGTGTACACAGGATTCTTAAATCGTCAAAAATTATAACTAAGCTTTAGAATGTTTCGTTCGAATATAAAAGCACTTTGAGTAGCCCATGAACGAACTCCATGGACATTGCCGCAAAGAAACAAGCACAATTGACCCCCAATAATGAGGGGTGGGAGGAGTCGCCCTGCGTCAAGGTCACGCCACACCCCTCGCTCTCCCCTTCTGGGGGCGTACCAATCGGAGTAGACGCGAGCGAGTAGTACCAACAGAAGCGCAAGAAAATCTTCTATAAGATGCATTTAAAAACAAAAAATCGACATATCTTCCGACTTCCACCTAGACCGTCACTTAAGTCAGGCAGAGGTGGGTGTGAGTCTACGGAAGCAAAACATAAGAAAATAATTGAAAAGCTTTTAGGTAATAATTAAAATCCGGTGCCCACAAGTGAAAGGAAGCTGGAACGTTAGATGAAATATGACCATATATACATTTCTGATTTAATTACCGTCACGATTATACATGAGACAGAAAATAAGAGGTGTCAGTCTAGTAGAGCAAATGGCAAATGTTGTCCTGGGAAGTTACATCTCGCTGCTAATTGTTTTAATGTCGTGTTATATGTGCATCGGAACAGACTCAGGCCGTTTTCAAAGGAAAATAAAAACGAAATCATTAAATAGCATGTATACTTGAAATTTGATAAATATATATCGGTATAATTAAATCAAAACAACACAAAATATTTACATAAGAATCATACAGGATAGATTCACGGCAAGAAGATTCATTACACGGGTCTCATCACACACAAGTAACCTGCATTTAAAATTCGATGTGATTAAAAAAAATGAATCTGACAGAAAAACATTGAGTTTCAAATGGAACATACTTTGTGCCTTTTTCCCGGCGAATGGGTCAAAAGTCTTACATAATTTGATGCAATTGAAGTGCATAAAACAGGGCTTTCAAACTACTGCTGCTATAGGTCGTTGTTTGTGTTTGAAAACTTTAATATTCTGCAAGTTAAATTTAATAAAAAAAAAATTTATTAATTATACCTGTAAGCACAATAAAGAATATACGCTTAATTCTTGAATATATATTTATTCTTGTAACTCTGATCCACTACAGCATATTAAAAATATTCAACAGCCTCAAATATTGTAATAAAAGTTTTTAATACATGTATAGTTTGAGTTATCAACCTACAAGAGTAATATTTGATATGAAGAATCACACGTAGATCACAAACAGTATATCGATGAGATGAAAGATATGCTACACTCTATGCCTGTATTCTGTGACTGACGATGGCGCTGTGATGCACTACATCATGTGGTAAGATCTCCAAAATTTCAAAAACATTCTAAAGAAGTAATACGTAATATGTTAAAATCGTCCAAATGTAAACAAAATTATCCTAACGAATTACTATCTATTATAAAAATAACTTAAAAATTATTAAATTGGTCAAAATAAAGAGGTAGTCATCTGAATGCCGAAATCTCTTTGAAATCATCACTTCTCGGAAATCAGTGCCTCTCTGAGAGCGACTTCATCAGAACGAAATTGGACTCCTCATTTCTGACACTCGTAAGACAAAGTTAGACATGAAATGCATCAGTTATTGTTCCGCACATTTTATGGCCAATTTTAACGCCAATACCTTTTATGACTTGGGAGGCAACACACACAAATTTACTTCCACTCATGAGAGGCTGGAAATATTTAGTTTTCTACCTCTAAAATATATTAATTCACATTTAGTGGATTGAGAAAATTAATCGATCAAATCAATTTGAAAGGATATGAATTTTCTGTATGCGAGATGAAATGAGACTTCTCGATTGATTATCGAGTTGTATAGCGAGGCGACATGGCACAAAATTTAAAAATTTCTTCGTTTTTCAAATTCCACGAAAATGATGAACTGTTTTTTATAGCTGTCGAGTACAGCACCTTACGGGTGGAAGTGCTTTCAGATCGATCCTAGTATTGTGATGCGTAATTATGTTCTTTGAAAACCATTGAATTAATAAATTAATTAAAAATTAATTAATTAGAAAGCAGAAGGAGAGGTTTGACATCACAATGACGTTAATGCTACAAACTGAAAATTCGCATGTGGTATTCACAATTTCGTGGTAGTTTTCTAAATTATCCATTATGATTTATGCTGCATACTGGGAGGGCACACTTACAACAAGCAGAAGAATAAGCTCGACAACAGTAACATGTCCGCCAGGGACACACAGCTACAACGGGGTTCTCCTACTGATCAACCAGCAACGCAGGCCTTCTTTGTAGACTTTGACCACTGAGTCAAAGTGCATACATTAGTTTTATTCCAAATTAATCAGGATCAGGGAACGCAAGTGAGGTTGGTACGGATTTGCCGTAGTTTAAACTTGTTCATTATTTTTGGCTTTTTCAAAAATATTTAAAAAGGCAGTTGGATGCTTAACTGTAAAATGGAAGTAAAAAATCGAGAGTTGATCATGGGTTCTTCGTTTGGTACAATAGGAAGTTAATGTGAACGAATAATTTTTCAAACATACTGCATTGAAATAAATTCCCTCCTGAAATATTGTTCTTGAACGACAAACTGATAAAAGATCCCGCACATGCACCGCAATGTCGTGGTGAACATAAGATAGTTCAGATGATTCGTTGTGATGCAAGATTAAGAATGCAGGTACGATGTGAAATAATTTGATGAAATTGAGTACAACACCCCAACTAGAAAACAAGACGTCAGCATTGTTTCAACTTGACCAGAGGAAGCTGCGAAAAACAGTGAACTGAGATTTGAGTGGATGGAATCAAGTCATGTTTTGTTCTGGTATGAGCATCAGAATTTACAAACTTCTTTGTTTAGTCAATAAAATAGCGTCGATTCAAATAATTAGGATAAACTGTGTGGAGGGATTTTCAATTGCAGATTGTGAAACCAAATCTTGATTGTCCCCTTTATAATTCACTAGGCATTAGTTGAGTAGTATTTAAATAATGTCGGAAAGGAATTTACCTGTGCATATGAGAACGAACCACAAAAGAATGTACGACCCGCCACAAGATTTGTGGCCAAAAAAGTATCACAGTTCTCTCCTACAATTTCACTATGAAATAAGGGAAAACACCGGAAAATTACTTTGAGATTTCAATTATTATTATTTGGTACACAAACCGAACACACTAACCGAACAAAACATTCTTGTGGGCTCAGAGCACGATCTCTCTTGCTAGATGAATCACATCTTTTGACGAAACCTAAATTGTAACTACACGCAAGTGGGCCTCGTGCTGCTGACTCAGGACAATATCTCGAAAGCGAGATGTTGTTTTCTCGCTGATCGATGCCATTTACTGTTGACAGGAGATGTGTTATTTTTATTTAAGCGAATACGCACTTGAAGAAAACGGTTTGGAAAATTTTCAAGAGGACCAGAAAATTTCACAGAAAGCAGGAACACGATGGACAACAAATCAACTGAAATAAATAGTTCCTTCACTTCATTATAGTAGACAACCAGAGATGCTCAGTGAAATTCTTACCTCTAGCAGCCATTAATACTAAAATGTGTTAAAATTGAATTCAGGAGTACAGAGTTTCAATTTTCGTAGTATTAAATCATTCAACAAGAAAAGTGACAGGTGTCTGCAGTGTTAAGAGTTGCGAATCATCTTTGCTAATATCGTAGAATTACAAAAAAACGTAAAAATTTATGCAATTTCACCGTGACATGCATTGAAGGTTATCTCAGGAGGTCTGCTCACGGATACGCTGAGTTGGTAATGCTGTGATTCCTATCCATAAATTCATTACGATCGCGTCAGTAGCCTGCCAGTTACTACAGCGCATAACTTCCATGAGGAACACCAAAATTTAATTCAACTTTTATAGTCGGAGAGTGGGGAAGGTGTTAAAATTCAGCGAAGACAATCATCACTATACAAGGAAAATGTTATACCTCGTAAACGCGTTTTTTCCTAGGTCGAAAAGCACTAAAGGAGCTGGACAAGCGTAACACAAGAAAGGAGCTGAACCGCCGTCAGCGCAGGAAAGCGGACGACGACATTCTTCAAGCCAGAAAGACACATGGCTGCGGCAGATAGACGAAGTACGAATGAAGTTGCGCCTTGTGCAAACATCAGTCGATGAATTAGTTTTAAGCTCCCATCTTACCTGAAAACTACAGAACGAAGAGTTTTAAGTAGAGTTCGACTCATCCTAGTGTGTTTTCAACAAATGTAACAATGAAGAGGGATAAATTGAAATTTAGAACACTACAAGGAAATTGAGGATTTCTCACCACAGACGTCAGATACCCTCTTTTCTTCAACGTTTTAGAAATTTGCATTTCATTTTAAGTGCTGCTCAAACAGCAGTTCATGGTTCGGGCTAAGGAGCATCGAGGTCAAAACCATCATCAGAGGAAAAATGTAAGCAGTTTTTTGTTATAACAAATATCAAAAGTCACTTGCAAAACGGAAACTTGCAATTTTCCAATGGAAATTTTTCCTTCCCTAAACGCCGCCATGCTTAAAAATTGCAAGATCAGTTAGTCAGGTCAGGGTATTCGATAATAAATTAAAAATATTGAGAGAGTAAATATCATAGATATTGAATGGAATGCGTAGTGCTTGACTCAATGGTAGGCAAGCAAAGTTCTCGATTGTGGACTATGCTAGTTATTTAAGGGATGAGGGTGTAAAGGACGACAGAAAAATTTCGAAGTCGTAATCAAAACCTGCGATTAGTTCACTATGAATAATGTGCAAAAATTGAAAATATTTTATATATGTTTATATAATGTATATCCATATATATTATGTGTATATATATCTATTCATACATAAATATGCCTACATATACATAAACACATATTTAAACATATGCAAATACATTGCTACATTTTATGATTTAGATTACATTTGTGGGTAGGAGATTATATCTCACACACACAACCACTGACAACCACACTCTGATAAAAGCACACACATAGAAAAATTGTTAAATGCTCATTAGTCTAAAATCTATGCAGCAAAATAAATTCCAAGTTCCGAGAGTAGTAGCGCCGAGATTGCAGCATTTTTGACTTTTGAAGCAAAATAATGACCTGCCGAATAACAGTTGGAAGAACTGACTACTGTCATCATTCTAACTAAATGCAATCGCGTTTTAGGTTGAAAAGAATCATGAAAACGAGTTTCATGACGTACGTGTCAAGAAGCATTTAATTTTAAGAGACAACATGACCAATGTGAACCAGCACGTTCCGTGGTTGTGAATCAAAAGCACCCATGAAAGGATTATAATCCACAGATGAGCAAAAAAATTTTCCAGAGTGAAATGTGATAGCATCTGTACTATCGTTGCTGGTATTATTTTACTGTCCTTTCATGTTCCTTATTTAATGAAATGCGAAAACTTATATCAAGTTTAATAACAAGATATTCATTGAACTGGTACAAATACAAGCGCTAGGCATGGTTACAAGAGAAGACACTATTCAACGAAGAAAAAAATTGTTCCTGCTCTAATGACCTTATTAAAATATAAAATTCATTTGAACTCATCAGTTAAAATACCATCATTTGAATTTCATGTGCTGCAAGAATCCAGGTGGTCACTGATAGAAAAATTGGTGGATGAAAAATTGTTTCATTGGTATTACGTACAATTTTACACTAGGCTATCTTTGACAGACTATTGGTATTACGTAAAACTCTATGATAGGCTGTGTATGACTGGCTGTTGTGATGCGGAAAACTTCATGATAGGCTGTGGATGACTGGCTGTTGTGATGCGTAAAACTCTATGATAAGCTGTTGGTAGTGTGTAAAACTCTATGATAAGATGTGTATGACTAGCTGTTGTGATGCGAAAAACTCTATGATATGCTGTTGGTATTACGTAAAACTCTATGATAGGCTGTGAATGACTGTCTGTTGTGATGCGTAAAACTCCATGATAAGCTGTTGGTAGTACGTAGAACTCTATGATAGATTATCAAACCCCAAAAAAGCTATTCAGGTAAACAGCATTGTAGGGCAGCTGAAGGCATCACAGGATTCGAATAAGGAATATGTTTACCCATATAGACGATACAAGTTTCGCCAGTAGTGAATCACTTTAACGATTGTCTACAACTCCTTAAAAGAAAATTCTCTAAAAAGTTAATCCAAAGTTCAGGTTGACAGTCATTGTTTTTGTGTATTATATTTTCAGTGGTATTTTCAGATCAAATAGGAAATTCATTTCAAAGTTTTCAGTGTTCTTTACAATGCTCATTATACGAGTAAAATCAGCTATTGTACAGGTAGTGACGGTGAGGCGGAAAATACAACTCTCTCGGTTTTCTATTTCAGGTGAAAACAAGAAGTATGGTGGTCGAGGAAAAAACATGCCAGTTGATACGCGAGTTCACGAGCTCGCTCTAAACTCCCATAATTTTCTTCACTGTAAAACCAGGTATCGAGTAGAAGAAGAGGACGAGGAAAGCAGCGAGAGCGAGCACCAGCAGCACCTTCAGGATGAGCCACTTGTAGTTGTGCCATATAATGTAGCGGATGCTCTTCAGAGGGTTCAGGAACCACATGAACGAGGCGTCTGGTCGGCTGAAACCAAAAGTTTTTGAGTGATTATCAACAGAAACATGTCATTTATTTTCAAAAAAACACTAGGAGAATCAGTAAATCGCCTGCACTGAGTGCAGCATAAATTGGATGTCGCAAGAAACTTCCAAGTCCTGTCCAGGAGGTGCAGTTTTAATGAATAGCACTTCGCAGTAACTGTAATTTGACATCAAATATTCCAAAAGTGCGAGTTGATCTTGTTCACTCGCTCGTCAACATCACGGTAAGAAACGAAGGCATGCACAATCAGTTTACACACCATACTGCTGTCATATCATATTTGTATGAATAGAATTATGAGTGAAGTTCACTTATATTTAAATAAGTTTTGAGCTCAGATTTCCTTCGTATGTTTATTTATGAACCAAATTGGAATAGAAAATATTTTAGGCTCTATCTCCTCAAAAGCATAGCCATTAATCAAAGCAACCGAGTAATGTTAGAAGAGCGGCTATTTTTTCCCCTACGAAAAACATTCAGTGGCATAAGTATTTTCGGTCACAAGAATTGATGTTTTGGTAGGTTATGCACGAAGGTTAGTGTAACTAATTCGACACTGAAAACTTCCCACGCCTGTGTGATCGACGCACTCTAATACGTACAGCTGCCATTCTGTGAGACTACGATAACACATCCTTCTCATCTACAACTAGCATGGTGTTATGGTTCACCAATACCACTTCATCACTGTCTTATGTCTAGGTGTGACAGCAGTTCACCACTTCCACTACAGTACTGTCTTATGTCTATGTAGGTGTGATGCAACTTTACCACTAGCACTGCAATACTGTCTTATGTCTAGATGTGACGAAAGTTCACCACTAGCACTACAACACTGTCTTACATTATGTCTAGGAGTGAAGGAAGTTCATCACTACATTGCTGTTTTATGTCTATCGCAAACGTTCACTGCTGACATTTATTCTTACCTTTAATCTATTGCATCAACTTGTATTGCCCATGTGCAGTTTTTCTATCAAAAATTCAAAGCCTACTATTGCAGCAGGGAGATAAGTTTAAATCGTGCACTCACAGCGCAATAAAAACAATTTCTCACTAACTTTCTTTTTGAACAATAAATCAGATTTGAATTTTTCCAAAATGTTTAAAATGTTTTTCTCATTCGCAATTTTTGAAAAGTTCTCAGCTCTAATCATTAGTATTTGATGGCCTGTTCAGTTTGGACGCCGTATGACACATGACACAAAATATTTCTACCAGATAGAATTTCTGTCGAACTAACACAACGAAACAAAACTCTTCTGAATATACGTTAATTTAACTTTTGATACACTAGTTTTCTGACACGTCAATTGAACGACTACAGTATATTAGCAACCAAAAACTAAACCTCTCCGAACCCCTAGACACATACTTGGGCTTTTCAAGTGGGTCAGGCTCGTTGCGGCCCAGACCAGCTGGGATTTTTTCGGCTTCTTCCTTCGTCAGCAGCTGGATCTCAGCTTCCACTTTGCCCTGGAAACAAACATGTCAGTTTAATGACTTATTGATGGGCGAGTAATTAAAAGATTTGGTACTCACATACAGGAGAAAAACATTTCTCCATTACCATTTGTTTCAATGAATTCGAGGAACCTCACCTTGTTATGATATGGAATTTTTGTATATGATACAGAGCAGCAACTATGCAACCGCTGCAAGCTTAATTATAGTGCAAGTTTAGAGATGAAAACCAAACCTCGATAACGGTTAACAGTTTTACTCTCCTGAACTCGAAAAAATGAAATTTCATCATAATATCAATAGGAGAACCCAATAAATTTATCGTCGACAGTGACTTACACATATCCGACAGACGAATAATTTCATGCTACATTACGTTACCAAGTCTACGAAATTTAAATCCGATATTCAAAATCTGTGACGAAAAAGAATACGAATTATTTTCAATTATAATTTTTCTTCCTCTTGATGACTTGAAGACTTGAAGAAAAACCAAACTGCTCTTCACAGAACACATTAAATAATAGGGTGGAATAATAAATATGCGAGTAATAAATATAATACCCAGTGTTTTAAAGGTACTTGAAAAATTACAGATAATGAAAGGTTTGACTTGCACGAAAATATATTCCACAGCCTTATGTAAAGAACTGACATGTGTAACAAGGGAGACCTGCAAAATTCTCTCTGGTAAGGACTCTTGCAGGTTAATTAAGAGTTCATAGAACTGAAGTTAGCACTGAAACTTAGTTTGAATATATGGCTGAAGAACTTCCTTGGGCCAACTGTGCGTACTGAAAATGATTACTAGTCTCGTATCTACAAAGACCAAGCTCGAACATGCGCAAATGCATGAAATTTTCAATCAGGACTTTTATACCGTAAGTTCCATTTCCTCGTTCTCCTTTTTGATGTAGAAAGGCCACCAGCCCTTGACCCGGCGCTGTTTGAAGATGCTAATCATGGGAACGGAGCCGTCGGTCTTCAGCATGCTCAGCGTGCACTGCTTCGAGCTCTTTGCACCTCGGGGGAAGCGATTCAGGTCCAGTGTGATGGCGCCAAGAAAGTCATCAGCAGAGAAGTGATCCGCATCCCACACCTGAATGAGACGATGTGTAGCTTTTTCATGAGTTCATGAGAAGCTATGGTTGTGATTTAGCACTTACTTTACATTTTGAGATATTTTAACAAGATGCCTGTTTCCAAAACAAACTGCAGTATTGCAGCTAACGTTGTAAAACAAATGCGAATGAAATACGACTCTCGTCTTGAAAATGCATTTTACGTAAAATTGAATATCTGTCAAGAACTCTTCGACATTTTTGGAAGTAGAAAACTGGAAATATACTCAGACGTCCAGGTTCACTATAAGTTTTACATGAATTTGTTAGAGTCAAATAAATTCTATGGCGAGTTGATAAAAATGAGTACAAATAAATTGAAACGAACAAAGAAGTTTCAGTCACACAGCTGGACAAGCTTACCGTCCTCGCAGAAGTGAGGTTAGGTCTGTGCTGCCTTTCGTGGCTATACAGTTCACTCAAAAATTTCTGACGTAAATATGTTCGGATGTTCTTTCCATGGAGTAGAAAATTACACATATATTTACAGCACAAATGTAACAAATGTAAATGTATATTTACAGCACAAATGTATTGATGGCAATCGCTCACACATATGAACGCGTTTTATTATTGCACTGTAAAATATTAGATTTTTCAACATGATGAATTTCCTTAGAATTTTCTGTGATGAACATTGAGAAAGTATTCAGTCAATTAAAGAGAATTTTAGCGTTCGGGTCATGCCGATTGCACTTTACCACTTGATCCTCTAGAGGTAAAAGTATACTATGACACTCTCGATTATATGCCGGGATACTTGAATCAATACACGGAAAGTTGCGTATTAAAAACCATTTTGATTAGGTGATGGTAAAAATTATCATCGTTCGTTCAGGATTCGCAGCCAAGTTTCCAGTTTTGTAAAAACGTTGCTCAATTGTTTTAAGTCTGGTTTCAATAGAATAGGACCATAAGAAACCTAACATGACCTAAAAATGCCATAACTTGATAGTAACCTTTCACATTGACCTTAATTTTGATATGTTACCGTGAATTTCGCAGGATGTTTTTATTGCAATGAAAAAGAATCCAAATAAACTTGCTTTAACTCATGCAAACCTAACTGAATTCAATCTCGCCAATTTACTTTTCATTCTCCTCAATAAGGTCAAAAAACATATTTTGCACAAAACTCTGATAGCCTGACATACCCTCATGATTTTGTTGTAGAGGTTTCGTTTTCTTCAGCTCGGCGCACCCAAACGCTGGAGTTAATGCTAAACTTAAACGAAAAATATCCCACAGGGCATTTGAGAAAAATCATGCGATGACATTGAATGTGAAAACCTCTTGCAGTCTTAGAAATTTTTTAAAATCTCGTTCTAACAGTTCAGCGGACTTGATGTAGCTCAACATGATGCGTTGATATCATCCAAAACTTCATTTACTCAACCTCTGCTCTACGCAATGTTCAATGAGCTTTAACAGTACGTCTTACAAGATTTTAACTATTTTAGTTCGCAGAGAAATGCAATATTTCTACGTAAGTCTTTCACACTGACCTGGAGCTCAAGTCGGGCTGGTATTTTGCATTCGGTTTCGTCCAGAGAAAAGAAGGTTTCTTTTCTGCTGATGACAATTTTCTCCTCCGCCACGAGGTAGTCGAAGGGAAAGATGAAACGCCAATTGAAATTGCCTTCTCCAGTAAGTGATCGGTAGTGTATGTCCGTACACTGAGCATCCTCAGTGCCTCTCAGCCAACTGGAAACAACCGGAGCCTTGAGTAAACACTTGAAAGGTGGTCCACTGTAGCAGGGATAATTGTGATAAAAATTGAACTACTGCCTTGAGTTTCCTTTCGGCTTCAAAAACGGGCGATGCTCCAATTTTCCATGCTTCTTAATATTGATATTGTATACTCCAATACTACAGCTCAGAGCTAGTAATTTTACGTTCTGTTTTGATATTAACATAAGCCAATAAAAAAAAACAGCGCTCTCATTTGACACATTTCTCCAATTGAGTTATTCAAGTGTTACAGACGAACAAATGGTGTCAGAAAAAAGCCTGAAACCAACGGGATGCCTAAAGTCTTCCTTCATAATTAAGGACTACGTCCTAAATCTCTGAACGCCGAACAGTGAAAGTTTTGATGGCGTTTGAAATAAATTCACAAGATGTCACTCCTAATTTTAGCGCCTCATCGGCACTGAATATTAATATATCTTTGTACGTAAAAGACGGAAATAGAGCTATTCAACATCAACGTTGATGCACTATAGAGTTTGAACTTATGGAAGCGGAGATGGTACATACAGTGGGGACAAAATAATACAATACGCTGATTAAATCGCCATATTCCACCTTTCTAAACCACGTACAATTACAAAAATTGGACTATTCACAGACTATGGTATAAAAAGTTTAATCATAAATCTAAAACTCACAAACATTTCATTAGAACAAATTAATAGGAGCATGTATAATGAACAAAAGTTTAAAAGACATTCCAATTTGTACGTACATTAATCCTTCGTTGCATAACAGTTATTATAAATTATGACTTCGAGATGTTTAGAGTAGTTCACCACCAGCCTTTTATAATTTTCGCGTATAATCTTATTCCATTCTTCAACGTAAATTTTTTCGAATTCTGTGATGTTACTCGGACCTTTCTTCTGAATCTTCAATTTCAATTCCCTCCACAAATTTTCGATCGGATTTATTTCCGGGGATTGTTTTGATTATTTTAAAATGTTTATTTTCTTCATCCTCAACCATTCCCTAGTTTCGTTTGCAGTATACTTTGGATCGTTGTCTTGTTGGAAGGTCCATCCACGTTTCAATTTTAACAAACGAGCTGAAGGTAGTAGTTGCTCTTCCAACATTTCACGATATTTCCTGTCATTTATGGTTCTCTCAATGATGTGATGTTTACCTACTCCGGATGAGCCGAAACATCCCCACATCATGATTGAGGCACCTCCAAGCTTAACAGTGGGTATGGTGCACTTTGGTTTATATTCTTCGTTTTGTTGCCTCCGAACAGGGCTTATTTCGTTTCTCCCAAATATTTTGATTTTGGTTTCATCCGACCAAAGTACTGAGTTTCAAAACACTGCTGACTTGTTCAAATGGTCGTTAGCATACTTCAGCCTGGCCTTCAAGTAGCGTTTCTGAAGAAGAGGTACTGTATCTTACGAGGGGTGCGGGAGCGAAGACCTTCTCAGCGTGGTGCCGTGCTGATCGTGTGTTTGATGGCTTCGGATCCAGATGCCTTGAAATCATCTTTCAATTCTTCGCGAGTAGTTTGAGGTCTCTGCACTGCTGTTTGAACCAATTTTTGAACAAAACGGTCGTTTATATTTCGTGGGCCGCTACTGAGAGTCGTATTCCGGCATTTTCATTTACGTATTATCGTTCTAACGGAGGCTATAAGCCCACACAGTTGTACACATATCTTCCAGTATTTCAAATCTTCATTATGGAGCTCCACAAAACGTTCGCGAAGGTCTTGACTGATGTTCATATTTATACACAAGCTTACGACCTTTCAGAACGAGAGCTGCTGTTCCAATGACAAGTTATTGGGAATGAATGCCGACGAAAGTTCGGTTGCCAAATAGTGGAATGCATTGAAACATTCTGAAATAATCCTAGAATAATTTGTATGTATAATATCGAGAAAATAGTGGGGTATAGTGCACTTTTGTTCACGTTTTTATTAAACATGTTACTGTACATTTTTTCTATTAAATATTTGTGGGTTTTAGATATATTAACCGTTTTACACTCGTTTATATACAGTACAATTTTCGTAATGGTACGGCCGGGGTTTAGGAATGTGGAGTCTGGCGATTTAATTAACGTGATGTATTATTTTGCCACCCACTTTACACATGAGGTGAGAGCACAACAACACCTACAATTTTATTATTTGAACGTTATTTAATGAATTCTAGGGAAATTTTACAGATATTTAGATAAACTCATCATTCGTAAACTAAGAACATTAACACGGTTTTTAACAATATTGATACATTATTTCCATTTGGGAAAGAATTTGCCTATTACCCCAAGACCAGAAATTAAGGTACCTTATGAAAACCCCTAATGATTACAAATTTCGAGAATTATTTTAGTACTTACTATACATCCTTTTATTTATTATCACTTCACTGCACTGTCGACCTCATGACATCATTAGTTTCTTGATAACCCGACAATTTCTCCCCCCATTATTCTTTCAGTTAATAATAATACATATGATCTTGATTTTGGGAATTCATTACTGAGCCTTCTCTCCAGAGATGATTCATACATTTTAAATAAGGTTCAGGTCAAGATTCTCAGCAGGCCAGTCCATTAGAGGAATTCCTTTCTCATCGAGAAAACTCACATCTTTCTTTACTCTATCGCAAGATGCAATGTCCTGCATGAAAATTGCGGGTTAACTAGGACGGACGTGTAAGTTCAGCAGAATATGTTCAAGATGCTGCTTATAAACTTCTTCAATAATTCTTCCATATGACTGGGAAGTGGAGCTCACACCTCTTTTAGAAATCACTCCCCACACCTACACTCTCCCTCTTCTGAATTTGACTGTTTTTTTAGCGCAAAATCATTCACATTTCTTGCGTCCTATATGCAATATGAAGACTATCCCATAGTGTTTCAGCAGCGTGGTTTGTCGCGAAATCAAGAGGGGCTTAGTTATTCTTTGAAATAATTAGCCTGCCGGCTCGCACCCATATTCTACATTCTGTGACATGCGAAAAACTGTTTTCCTGGAGAAAATTTCCCTAACTCTCCTCTGAACTTTCAAAAAAGTGATGTCGCTGTCGTAAAACGATCCAATTAGCAATTATCCTATTCAACCGTATTTGGAGGTCTTGTTGTCTTCAGGTGCGCATCTAGTCTTTTTGATGTTTTTCACTTGCTCACCATATGATGAACAACACTTTTAGACTTGCGTACTATAAATTTCAGTAACTTTCCCTCGAATTTGTAAAATAATTCCCATTTCAGCAAGAGAGTTTGGCCTGTTAAGTTTTCATTTTGGTTGATTATAATAGCGTCAACAATTTATGAGCCCCGTATATACTTTATAACTTCGAAGAAGCCTATTTTATATATTAAAAATTAGTAAAGCTAAATCAAGTCATTTTCGAGTTGTTCCTAAACTTTTGGCGATAGAATAATTTAGATTTATTGCTGAAGCTGAGATATTATACCAAAGTTGTAATAAACCGTTCACCCATGAATCTAGTTTATTGATATTGAGTTTATCTACATTTCTGGAAAGTTTCCCTACAATTTAATCAATCACCTTCGAGTCATAAAGTATCACGCGCTGCTGTTTCCGTTCCTTAGTAGTATATGAATAGACACGAAGGAAAAACCGAGGCGACGCTTTCAATCTATTTTCAATTCAAAGATGTAATAAAACTATTCCCTAAGGGCGTAAAATAAGAGCTGCTGTGCTAATAAGTATGATACTACGAAGCGAAAGGCCATTGCGACGAGATTGAAAATCTCTACTGGACCAGCGTCGGAATGAAATTTGTTCTCATTTTTGGTCTCTCAAATGAATGTAGGACATTTTTCCGAAATGCTCACCCTTTCACATAAATATCGGACATTTTCTCGCCCGTGAAGAAAGCGTCGTCTTCGAGGACAACGTCGTCCGTATTCCAGACGATGAGCCGCAGCTCGTAGCTCTTGGGCTTGCGGGGAGTGATGTCGATTGGCGGGCCGGGCAGCGGCATGTCCATCGGGAACATGTCCACCCACATCTCCAGCTTACCCTGCACAGGCGTTAAACTCACGTCCACATACTTTAAAATTTAATGCAGCTGATTTTGATGTACTCAATAAGATTTTGAAGATATTCCGCACTGTGAGATTGTGCGAGTATGATAGCCATCTTAATGATTGGGGGACTGAAAAGTGACAAGAATATGTTTTATCTTAGTTATTTTGCGCTAAGTGTGAACCAACTTTGAAATACTCTTGACTAACAAAAAAGTTAGTTGACGTGAGAGTTGAACAGGAGCACTTCAATGAGTGAGGTTACAGAAAAATTACAGGTCAGCACCAATGCTTGGACGGGTGAAATATCTTATATGGTCGATTACACGGCATCTCAAAACTAACTTCTCGTACATACACGCATGGGTATTAAGGAATTAGCGAGTGGCGGGCAAAGAGAACATGCCTACTACAAGACACATTTCTAATAGACACCCTCGTAATGATGGCAGTGTAAAGTACTTATGAGTAATGGAACTGATAGTCGGATAATGATTAACACAAACGAATTAGAACGCAAATGTTTCCAAAAAATGTAAATCACATTTTAACCGTAGCATAAATCAAAGTATGAGAATAGGGAAACGAGAATGGGTCATGAAAATGTTGCAAAAGAGGTCGTTAAGGTTGAGAATATCAAAAAACTGAGAATATCAAGTCTCCATGTGTTTACTGTCTACTAGTCTACTGGGCATTTATCCTAAAGTTCGTTTTCATTCACTTACTATTTTTCTGCAATTTCATGTTTGATAATTGTGCGAAGTCTAGACTACATATCATTTCTGTCATAATAGAGCCAACAAAGGCCTCAATTTTATCGAACATGCTTAATATCGCTTCTTGAGTCCTTCGAACAAAGAAACATTTCATTGCCCAAACTCATAACTAGCACCAATCGAAAAAAAACGTGGTTTGCACAGTTTTTACCACAGTTCATCGGAATTTGAGTTCTGCACTCATGAGCATTTGAACTACAAGTACGAACAACACTCGCCTGCTCGATGCCAGGCTTGTCTGGGTTGTAGAGCACTCGGGTCTCGATGTGCTCTGGCATCAAGCGGCACCCAACTTTAGGCACCTCCTCCCATCTGTGCAGGACCGCCAACGCCAGCTGCTCCTCCGACACTGCCAGAAGATGACACAACTTTTAGGGCGACTTCGTTTGAAATTGTGTTTTGCGTCGGATGAGCCTGAATTTCAGTGAGACTCACAAATTTCATGAATTTATCGATAAGACGGTTATATAGCATCCTACTATATATATAGTTTCATGCCTGCAACGAGTGCTGTCAACACTTCCAACAAAAAGCATTTTGGCTAATGTTGTGCATAATGAAGATAAATTTCGAAATAACTCAGTGTTGACATTTTTCTCTGGAAAAAATCCCATTTGTAATGCTTCACTTTGAAATATCGTTTCATATGGAGTAGGCAAGCCATGCACATCAAAACTCATTTAGGCTGAAGTATCTCCGAGATTATCGCTATAACTATGTTCAAATTAGGCGACACAACAAAATACGTCGCATCACATTTTGGGACCTGTTTAGAGATCTGTGTGCAAAAAAAAACGGTTTGATAGTAATTCAAATTACAAAACAGTAATTTTCTAAGCATCAAAAATTCAAAATTCATTGATGTTAAGAACATTGTAGCACTAAACTAAAACGAAACGACTATTAGGTCATTCCTACTCCATTTCCTTTCGAGCAGAGATTTCAAATTCTTTCAGTAAGTTAGGTAGCGTGGCAAATACGTGTTACAAGCGCAAAGTGTGTAGCGATTTTTGGTGCTCATGTTAGACTTAAGAACTTAATGCTGTGTTCTTCGTGCAGTGCATCAGCAAATGAGAAGAGATACAGACTATGTTTGGCTGCACGGTCGATGGATCGCTGGTTCTGCGTTGCACTGGAACTGGCAGATCCGGAATACGGATGAGAGCGGTCGGGAGGTATGCTGGCTGCAATAGGAACATGACATTGAACTCGCTTTTGTTTGTTTTCATTCATCTTCATGAGCTTCATCCTGATTTTCAAATGTCCTCCTGATTTTTAAGACCACGTGATCGAATCATATTTAAAAATAATTTCATCGCTGACATGTTTTTAGTTTCTGTTTTTCGTGAATGAAGCTATCCGCTGTACATGCTCTCTAAATGAAAATGGAAAACAACATTAAATAAATATATAAATACAGTAAACTGATTTTGTTTTAGGAAACTCTTTACTACATAATAAACTGAATCAAAACTCTTTAAGAATAATGAAGTAAGATAGTTATAATTCCTTTAATTAATCTCTCGTCGACTGTTAAGTCTCTAGATTGCTGAGTGACTGAGAAAAGTTCAATGATTTTCTAAATAATTTGTCAAAAAAAGTCTATACTAGAAATGCTCCTACTTTACCTTCAACAGATCATCCTGTTAATTCAAAAACTAAAATAAATATGGAATCTTTTGGCTTTTTAAAAGTAATTTGTCCTAAACATTAGAAATAGGTTCAAAATTTCGGATTGAGGGAACTAAAAGCATTATTGGGTTAGGAATAGGGTTGGATCGAATTTTCGAAAACAGTTCCAAAATTAACATATACTGCATCTCTCAGAATCAATCGAATGCCGTGTTCAAATTATTGTCCTTTTGCTTATTTCTTAAGTATTCCTGCGTGTTGAATATTTATCGTCACATTCTCAGTGTGCATTCATTCTCAGAATGCATTAGTTCATTAGTGTGTACGGTTGCCACCAGTAAAGAAAAAATGGAAGAATAAGTGAGAAATATGTGTGCGCTGTAAATATACAAATGAAATTATCTTCCACATGGAGAATGCGTTCTGAAAATGTATTTACTCCCACTTATATGGGAGTAAAACATTTCTATGCATGAGCAGAAACTCATCCCGCAGAAGAGAAAATCTGATATATGTGTTTTGCATGTTATGAAAGTGATTCAATTCATTAGTTTCTACAACTTCAATTTAGTTAACGCATAGAAAGGCACAAGGAAAAACAGTAAACATAACAATTGTCGAAGTTTGGTAAACAAAACGCTAGCTCAAATTCAGCCATTTTCTTGATCGAAATGGTGATCGCCTTTTCTACCACCCCAACAGACACACAAATCTCAAACTGATGCAGTGGGGAGCTTGAAACTGCATTACACACAGTTTGAAGGTTTCTTCATGATGTAGAGCTGTTTGCAGGAGGCCCGTGATTTAATGATTCATTTCTCAGAATTGGTGCATTTATTCAAGATGAGCGAAAGAACATAGTAACTCGGCGACTGCGGTGAGGGTTTGAGTAGTGTTCTCTAAAGTGGCGTTTAGAAGTATTATATCTTCGATTCGGACGGAGTGGAGTTCGTCAGACTTTCAGCAGATACTACGATACCACAAATGGCGAATTCCCACTGTGAATTGTGACGGAGGCAGTGTCTTTGCTTGCTCTTAGATAGTTTTACATGTCGGATTCAAGGCAGAATGAATCGCCTCGTGTATGAAATTTACTTGAAACAACCATGTCCAACAATGTAACAAGAACATAGAGAGGAAAACTTATTTCAACTGAATAGAGATTCAAACAAACATTTCACGGCAGACGTAGCAATGCTCGTAAAGACGCGCTCACGCCTCAAATTTCCAAATCAGCATCCATCTGGACTGTTACTGAGCAGATATGGTAAAGCAAAGCTAGAGATATGGCTAAAAACTAGATTGGTGCAAAATACGGAAGAAAAGTTAAAATTACTAATCGAGGGGGGAGGTAAGTCAAATACCACTTACGATCACATCCAAGTTAATTAACTGCATGCCAACGCTAGGGACCATGGAATAACATGGAAGTTTGCAACGAAACAATAACTCGGAAAAGTGACATAACTAAGCTTTGTAGGTACTAGCATGAGTCTACATTTTACTCATCAATAGGAAAAATTATACAATAAAATCACATGAACAAAGAATCTTTTCAGCTTACCAAATTGACATAATCTGTCGAACATTAAAATGTTCCCTTTGTATTAGGAGAAGTGATTTCAAGCAAACCAGAGGGAAATGTAGGAAATCTCATTCCGCTTCTGCTGGAGCTTGTTCCAGCGTTGCTGGCCTTGTGTTCGTAGCATGCGTCTCTTAAAGGTTGGTATAGATACAATGTCGTAATTAACTGCGCTCGGTTCGCCATCTACTGAACATAAGTGACTCTTACCTCATATTGCTGTATCACCTTTCCGGTGTTCTGTTGCGTTCTACCCTAACGCTAAAGTTTGTTCGCAACTGCACCCTTGAATCGGATTATTCGTACGGGAGCTACCGTGGTTGTAGAGCTCATAAATGGTGGCCAGTTTAAGTATTTGTAAGCTTTCTTATTCGTTCCAATTGTGATGCTATTGAATTGCGTGCTAAACTTTAATGGAACTTGATTTTTAACTGCCAAAATTCCTGTTTGAATATTGAATTTTGTATTCAATAAAACTCTCCCATTTCTGAAAGGAGAGAATGTAATCATTCCATCATGGTGATGAACAAACCGAAGTACTTTACCTAAGTTCATATAATTGAATCTACTAAACTTTACCATTTCCTTATAAGCGTTTATAGATGCAACCATGATTTCCTTTTGGAATAAGCAATTTACAACAGCATTTCACTTTGAATCGTCATCTTTTTTTGTCAGGCACACTAAAGACTATTATTTTTTAAAGCGAGTTTGATTCATTACAAGACATTCGATACAATTCTTCACATTATAATATCATTCCATTCGAAGTAAACTTGAATGAATCACTATATAGAGCTGGATGCTACCCCTTGATTACGCAGTATTTCTTCTTTCCGAGCATCATTGGTTTTCAAATGCTTGCGTAGGCATAAAATTCCCTGCGTATTGAATGGGACAAAACTTCATTCTTTTGTCGGTAGGCTGGAGATTGGAAAATTTTTCTTATGTTTTGAACTGTTTTCTATTTTAATTCCATAACTTGATTTTGATTTGTGTGAAGTCATGACTCCCAAAGTTCATAAAACAGTTTTCTTCAAACACATCAGAAGTGCTCCGATGGCTTGCAAATGCGCTAGTGTGACGATAACCAAAAGTATCACTAGCTCCGAGCGAAACTTAAGTTCCGTGCGGGAAACTGAACGCAAGTCATTCGAGACGGCCGTCGTGTTGCGCACGCCCACGTCGGCTTTTTTGAGCCGGTCTCTGGCTTCCTGGGAGGCATACTGGAATGCTTTAGTGCGGAAGTCTCTCGTCTTCCTCCACCTAATCTGATACGTTTTTTATCAAAAATTATATTTTTTCATGATTTTTGGTTTACCTCGCACACCAAGCGTTTATAGATGCAACCTTTGATATCTAGAACCCCGCAGTTTATTGTAGTAAGATACGGTAATATCACTCACTGAATCATTGGTTAGCGTTGAATAAAGGAAACTTAATTCATAAGGTTAGTTGTGTTAAAGTTGTTGAGTTAGGGCCGCATATTTAAGAAACTTTTTTCAGGATATGTCGCACTATGTATTAGGTTTCTCGAAGTAAACATTAGATATTAATTACATACTCATTCTCTATTACTCACTTATGCTCCGTTTACTCAATCTGTTACTCATAATCAATACAATCGTCATCTGGAGTAAAACATAAAGTATCCCCAATCATTCTTTAAATTACATTGGACTTTCTTCCCATCCTCATCCAAAATAGAAATAAATTTCTATTATAAATAAAAAATACAAGAAAATCAGATCCACCGTTTTAAAAAAATTTTTGCAGACATCTTATTTACTGATTTCCGACCTCATATTAAAATGCTTATTGTTTCACATCCACAAAACCTACAGCCTTTCCCTATCTTTCCACAGTACAGGTACATTTAATTCTCTTCAAGGTATCTCGGGAAATATTCCTAGTGATAGGAAGTTGAAAGTAGAGTTCAAGGAAAATGTCTTAAACGCATTGGTCTCCTATTTAGCCGTCTATTCATTAGTAGATTACCTCTTAGAAATGGGATATCATCAGTTTCAGGCATGGCACTCGAGAATTCCCTGCATCATATTTTCACTCTGCAAATTCTACGAATATTTCTGAGTTTCTGTCTTCACGATTCTAGAAGTTTCATTCCAAATATGCGACTGCGCCTTCGATGAGATGACGGCAGCGGTCGGCCAATAACTCGGGCTTGTACGCAGGGCAATTGAAATACTACCCACCAGATTTTGTAGAAAAGATTTGATGTGAGCACGAATTACGATTTTACTCTTTGAATTTATTCTTAAAAAAATACTGTACCGCATGTTGGGCTTTTAGCATTGCATTGTTGCCGGTAAACTGATGCAGTAAATGTTTAAATGTCCATTGCTTGTGATCATTCGCTTTTCCATAGCCTTCTCACGTGTTTTAAATTTTCTAATTGCTATTTTGCACACATAAAAAATAAATACAATCTTCCAACCATTTTTAATATATCTACTGTACGTAAGATAATTTTTAGTTTTGAATGATGTAGATTCGTAGAGTCAGTTTATCCGTGAGGTGAGAATTGTTTCGAATTCATAGGTGTGAATGTATTTCAGTTGGAAACAAAAGTTTTACTCTTTGGTTTATAGAGTGTGCGTTACACTAAAACGAGAATGCAAATTCTGAATCAGTAATCAGTATTATTCTATTACGTCATGTTCCAAGGGACAAACATTCTTTTTAGTTATTGTGTTGCTTCAGTTACTGCACTGAGAGGATGTGTTGTATGTTTTTGTTTCCTCTGCTTACGTTATAAGAAATGACCACTTTGATAGTGGTGAAATAGTTTTGGTGTTGAAACTGTATTTCAAGGAGTGATTGATTTTTTTCAGATTTGATTTTCACTCAATTTTTAACTCAAAACATTTAACAGGATATTTGCAAAACAAATCGAAAACATGAATCAGCGAGAATGTTTGCATAGCCCAGACCTCTTTTGATATATCTGTGGAGGGTATATTTCGAGCACCCGGAGGAACATTTTAATCGAGAGAGTGAAAACTGAGTACAGATGTGATTTTCATTGTAAAGTTGATGACCAAGATAAGCCCTGGCACTTCACAAATCTTGTGATGTATGTTATACGGGACTGACAAAATAGCTAAAAATGGACGTCCACAATTTATGGATGTTCACAAAAACGTCCATAAATTTGTCCAAAGCTATGAAAATTGTCAGCAAGTAAAGTGCATAGGCACAAGAAATCGACAGTTAGGCTCATCGTGCCCGAATCCGACAGTTTCCTCACTGTCAACATCGACATCGTAGGCCTTCTTTTTCCCATTTAAATACCGGCTGACTTGCATCGCTTACGTTACTAGATTGTGTGAAGCTGTTACTCTCGTCGGCACCACTGCTTCATCGGTTGCTATAGTTTTCGTATCCAAACAGATATTGCGCTACGGCGCGCCATTGGACGAAGTCACCGATTGAGGTGTGCAGTTCGAGGGCGAATTGTTCAACGAACTGTCGAGGATTTTGAGTTCTCATCTCGTCCGTACTTGTAGCTATCGACCACAAGTCAAATGACTAGGTTGAGCAACAGCATGGTACCCTTAAAACCGCTTAAATAGCGCGTAGTAAAAACTGTTTTTCTCTTTACCAGTAGTGTTACTAGTAGGACTCTGACAATATGCTCTTATCATATTATCACAGCCCTAATAATCACCCACAAATGCATGTATGTGATTGGTGATAAATCACATACATGTGTCAGCAAGTAAAGGGATTACGTGATTAGTAATAAATCCCATACATGTGATTCAATGCAATGTATAAATACATGTGTAAATCACATACACACGCATGTATGTATGTGATGATTAGGGCTGTGACAATCTGATTAGAGCACATTGTTACAGCCCTAGTGGGCTTACAAATGATACCGGATTTTTCTAGATTTTCTCTTTCCCCTCCGAGCCCCTTGTCTATAACACTTGGACTAGCACGCTATCTTCGGAGTTATTGAACACTTCCGTTGATGAAATGCGTAAATTTGACTTGCGATACCTTTCGAAAATCTTCTGCCATGACATGCCCGCCGTTCACTGACCTGAAAATTTTCAATCTTATCAAAGAGTTTGATTACTCGTAGAGCACATTTGGAAGAGCTTAGAGGCTATTCAAACTGCTTCTTCCCCGTCTCACACACAACTCGCCGCACGGACGACAGAGGCTGACACTGACACCCTTCTTCCTTCTGCCCGCACTCGGTCAGGTGGCACTATTTGTTTCAAACGCTTTCCTGATTATCATTACTTTTTCATCAATTCAAAGCTCCGCTTCTGGGCTGGGAAGTGAGGTGGTGCCCGGAAAATTCTTAAGTATGATAGTTACTTCAATTTTTTCCATCTTAAAGTATTGTTACGATTCAGAGTAAATTTCTGTGCGTAAAATGCACAAACAATTTCAATCACGAACTTCTTTGATTCTGACCACACTCTCCCCGTTTTCGACTGCTGAGCACTCAGCGTCTTGCTATCCCACACAAACCCCCCCGGAGTCGTAAACTAGAGTTCCGTAATTCTTCCACGACACGACCGTCTGGAATTTTGTTCCAACTTGTCAAGCTTTGTACTGTATCAGTAAAAATTTGCGAAAAAAAGCCTTTTACAACCCTACACTGTGAAAGGCAGAGAGGGATATTTAGCCCAAAGCACAGACTCAAAGACAAGTAACTTGAAGCCACACAAATTTGCTACGGATTGACATGACGTGAACCAGCGAATCGCACCGCAAACTGTTGTGGTGGGTATTTTTATGAAATTTTTGATTTTTGTGTAGCTCAAAACACTTTCATTCCACTTAACAATTAGATCTCTGGCAGTTTATTAGTCTTCGCTGTCTTAAATTTGAGTTTTGAACGATTACTTTCTTCTCATGAAGCTCTTAAGGCACTGACAGGGCCGTTGGGTCACGACGAAGAGGTAAATTATTTCTCTATCGAGTTCTACAGCATTCTGTCACGTGTTGGAACTCTGGAAGTTGAGGTGAGAATTGTTTGCAATGTTTCACTCGTAAAGATGAAAACTTTTAGAGATTTTAGTATGGTACCTTAATTTGGATAGGTTATAATGAAGGCAATGAATATAGATTTTTACCCTATGTAGGTTCTATAATTTTTCATCGATATATTCATTGAACATCGAAATTACAGAAGTCCCTCTTTTAATGTGATGGCGAAGAAAACGAATGACTCTACGGATTATACACCGAATATTCAAGTATCTCTTTTAATAAGTGTTGGGCAGCTCAGTTCATTCACGCATAATTTAGCTTGAAATTTTCATGACATTAATTCCTCTTCTTTAGTACATATTCTTAATAACAAAATTATTATAAATCTCGAACGCTGTACTAATGATCAATACGAATTTGAACCGACAAAAAAACTGATACCGACACTGCACCGAGTGCAACACTGCAACTTGCCAGCGAGTTGAAGCACAATAACACAATATATTTAACCGCCTCGTCAGCGCACAATCAGGTCGAACATGCTGGACCCAGATTCGGTCAACTGCTTCTAGTCACTCGGAAGCGTACCACAACTTTGAATTGGCCGTCTGTCTAGAACGAACACACTTGGCTGCTACGCTACCAAATGCCCAAGAATAGTAATGAACTTGATACTGAACCATCTTTCTTTATTATCATTGTCCTGTGGATACGCAGTCTTTCGTCCCAATGTAAAAGCCCTCAATCACAACAACTTCACCTCTTGACTGGTTTAGCGTGTCCTGTCAGGATCAAAGGTGAGAATAAATTTGGAGGCTCAAGGCACCGATACTTAGTCCAATAGGAATTATTCGTGATATTTTGTATCATGTTTTTAACGATTCAATCAAACAATGGTAATCATGGACGTGATTCGTACCAAGTTATCCATGTTTCTTTTTTATGTTTGGATTTGAAAAAAATAACTTTTTGCTATCGTTTGATAACTTTTTCAAGCTTCCAAAGACTAGGGGATGATTTGTGATAAATTTTGCAAAGCAGAAACAAAAAAATCGAATCTGTCTTTTGTCGCCTTCGGAAAAAACTCGTCTATCTCTTCACCACCGGATTTAATGACATATTCAGATTATTGCTTTAAAACTGATTATGTTGGTTTGGTGGAAAATTTTCAATACGATACTGTAGGGCTTCTATCTCGATTTTATATAAATGCTATTTCTCGTGTATTCTGAAACCGAATCTATACTAAGTGACCATGAAAAGTCCCGCACTGCAGATTTACCTACTCTATGTCTTTTGCAGTATTATAATTTTTTTAATTCACTTCTTTCAGTAAACCTGTACAGGACAACATTCTGGAAGTGTTATCACGAAGTAAAGACCTGTTTTGAGTGACAACAAAGTTTTAAATTTTCATCAACATCGAAGAGACGACCCGTTAAAAAGACATGTCCAAATTTGATAAAGTATGCATCATTGGTGAAAAATCAATATGGGATACCTGTACAGTCCAGTATAAGTACAATTCACAGAACATGAACGTGCTGGCAATAGAATGACAAACCCGGTTCGTCTCGTGAAAACTGCTGAATGCGTAACATACTGGATGACAGAGACAGATGCTCTTTGTAAAAATTGGCGAAGAAAAATCGGCGTTCATCAAGAGAAACGATGACTAGCGAGTTTTGCGAATCCTAAAACAGTTATAAAAAGCTGTGCATCGGTAGTCATTGAAAATGAATTTAGGCAAATGAAATCTACCAGGATGGCGTTAGCGTCCGCAGTAAATCGGAAAAGCGTTTATTATTCGCTCGAAAACACCGAGATAGAACTGTTGAATGTTAGAAACATGCAATATGGTCTAATGAGTACAGATTCTTCCTCTTTCGGAACGATGGGAGTGCTACGGAATGGCGGCAACCACATGAGGCTAAGGATTTATCTTGCATAGTTCTAACCATTCAGGCGTCTTGAGGCACTATTATTATGCATTCGAGCTCTTGTGCTATAGTAAACATTGATCTGCCAACTATTTTTCAATAACTTTTCGACCCCGTTCTTTCTTCAATGGGGTTTTATTTTCCTGATGTCAACGTGAGACTTCAGAACGACAATGTCTGCATTTGCAAGGATAAAAATGTTCAAAATTTGTTTGTTACGAATAGGGGAACAATTGAGCACATGGACTGGCCACCATAATCTCCTGACTTGAATCCCATTAAAAATTTATGTGATGAGCTTGAAAGGACCCTGCGGATCTCGTGGACTACTTTGGGGAACAGGTTATAAAATTTATGGCCATCAATAGGGTTGCAGGGAGACCAAAGTCTTGTGGAATAAATTCATGGTAGAATGAAAGCTGTAACGCGAACTTGATGCAGAGCAATCGTTCCCTGATAAGCTTCTGAACCACATGACATCGTGTATATCCGTCGCACAAAATACAGGATATGTTTATTTTTCGATTGCTTCACTGATGTGTGATTATGGTAAATGAACTTTTCATTATGTATTCCCCAGAGCAAGTATACTTTAGAAGTCTTTCAGTATGTATAATTTACTATAATTGTAATTCCCAATTGAGCACGTTTTCCTAATTTCCAAACATTCCTTGAAAAGTTTCTAGGTAATGCTATGGTATACAGCGTTCAAGAAAATATTTATGAAACATTTAATTAAGTAAATGCTCAGAAATAAGAATGATCATTTTTTACATTGGCGGAGTGATTATTTCCAATGTATTGCTTATCACCATCACGACAAATACTTCCATAATTTTAACTGAGACAATATTCCTGACAAATATTAAAAAGTAAGATGATCCACCTGCAGTTTTGAATATTTGAACGCTGACTTTGTCGAATTGATTTTTTATAGTAACTGCAATAACCAGCAGCTTACCTGAGAGTTAAACTACAGGAGTAATTAAAACCCACTACTGAAAAGCGTAGTTTGGATTCGTAGTCATTATTCGGAACAAAGTATCCAAAACCATGTAAAGTATGTCAAGTTGTGGGTACTAGGTTTACTGAATAATTCGTTTTGTAAGTTTCAAATCCACAGGGGTGTTCTGTTCGTCAAAACTGAAAGAATGGTGTTTTTTGCTCTCTATTTACTTCAGTTATGCTTGCTACACAAGCAATCATACCTGTATACAGATTCCCTTTGAGTTATAAACAAAAATTTTCATTCACATCAAAGTGGTTATATCAAGTTATGCGGCGGAGAGTTTTTTAAATACTTGAAAAATGATAACATTTCTTCTTACCTGTTACTGAAGCATCACCTTGAATGGGTGTAGAATAGTTATTTTGGGTTAAAACATTGCCATGGAAGTGCTACGCTCTCACAGTGCGTGCGAAGTATGTCATGCAATGTGTTTGCAATGTTGAATTGTTATACCTTATGCTGCTGAACGCTCCAGCTTTGCGGTTGCTGGAGTAGAGATCCCGTTAATTTACAATCCTACACTGCTCAGCTGAACCTTTCATTGGACACTAAATTCCATCGTAAACAGCGACACTCACGCTTGACTTTGACTCGCTGGGGGTCTTCCTCGGTTCTCACAGAGAAAGTCTTGCCGGCTACTTTGATGCAATGCGGCCCGTACACCGGCGGGTCCAGCTTGCCTTCCTTGCAGAGTTTGGCAAGAATTTGGCTTGGCTTCATCGGATCCCGCCACGCGTTGTAGCCCGACCTAATTGCACAAATGAAGGACATGATAAGGAATCGTTAAGAGACATTTTATTTCCCCAAGTCTGCTTTGGTGAGCAAAACTTTGTATCGTCAAGTTCTAAGTCCATGTGAAATAATATATTACTCTGAAGCTTAATTTAGAAAACTTGCATTGTCACGTTATAAGACGCTGTGAAATAAATTAATTTCTCTGAAGCTTACTTCAGGCATCAATCTCGAATGCTGGCTGAAATTTGTTACGGTAATTATTATCGCTGTAACGAGTGAGCAATCCTTTTGAATTTTTGGCTCACCTTTTAGCAACACGGGGTTGACTTGACATCTTAATAAGCAGTGAAAAATTTTTTCAAAAAATTTTGAACTTTGCATGATTACGCTAGCAGTTTTAAAATTTTTTCAACAATTAGGACATGCATATTGTAAAACTGTTTCTTCACGAAATTCTTTTTAACCACACAGTAACTCCATTGCTCATTATTACATTGCACAACTCTTGTCTCTTAATTTTCCTACATAATAGTGATAAATATTAAGAACCCAAAAAATACTCTTCATATGATAATCACGTACGATACTCCGGCGAATATTGAGCAAAGAAATGAAAGCACATTAACTCACAACTCGTATCGCTTTTGGAGTCCGCATGTTGCTCGATGTCTCGAGTAGAACCTGTTCTCGAGATCGATCCTTGTTTCGCCAATGATGTCATCCGACCCCACCAAGTCCCAGTCGAGGATGTGCACGGTCAGCATGGAGTCTTGAGGAAAAGTTGCCTCCACCTCAAAACATCTGATGCGAAGTTAAAAGTTCTGGCATGAAGATTAGGTAAATATCTACAGAATTCGTTGATTGAATACACTTCGATATTAGCGTCCATGATCATCTTCCATTGATGTGCTGAAGGTGATGCCGCCATTGCAAAACTTGTAAGTGTGAACATGTATCCGATTCATGTCAGACCAGCCTTCTCCTTATAATTGTAGAAGAATGCATGAGCATAAAAAAACGATGCAATTATAAGAGCGTTTTTCAGTATAATATGTACGTGAATTGGTCATAGAGTGAAATCCCAATATAAAGTAAGTTTTTACTACTTACAGTGATTTACTCAAGTTCAGGAAGTGACCGCTAGAGAGTTGGATTGGAACTAATTAATGATTTCTTATTTCAATCAACATTATCAATTACATGAGCCAAGGCGTCAAAATTTCGCCCACAAGAGTCACAACTGTTTTTTTCCAATCAAATAATCTTTAAAATATTTATGTATATTTCAAAATAAAAATTTAGCAAGAGTTGTCTCACCACAGCTAATCATTTTGAACTGTGTATAAAAAACTCATGAATATTTGGGTACAATCTATCCTAAGCCCTGTCGACTTTTTTAAAATACGATGAAAATTCTGAAATCGTCAGAGAAATCCATTAAAGATCAGAATAATATCGTAACATTTTATTGTTTTTATCATGAGAGGACAATAATAATATTAAAACAGTCAAAAAATAATCAATGGTCATGTCGTAAACATCAAAGAAATTAAACCAGTAATTCACTCGAAAGATACCCGAACACAGTACAGAGCCCGGCTGCCTGCGTCAAACTCACTTTCCAAAAACAGGATTCAGCTGTTTTGAAATATAATTTTCCTTGTCAGAGATCTTCTTGCTACCGAGCTGAACGACGATGTAGGGGTCAGCCTTGCCGTTCAGGTCCATGGGATGCAAGTCGAGTGCCTTAACGATGTACACGCGCACCATCACATGGATTGGCTCATTCGACGGCAGACCCTGTGTGCACACTTGCAAAATTACCCAAGTGATACCGCCCTAACCGGCTTGCGGTCAGTCACTAAGGGAGAAATGAACCCTTGGTTCAGAATCTCATGCCTCTGAATTTACAAGAGTTCATATAAAATTAATTACTAAAGCGACTTTAAATTATTCTGCGAAAGAATTGGCAACGGGTCGTGCTAGCGTAGGTTAAAAAAACACTTCAGAGGAAATTAACCGGAAGAAGCAGATAGTTTTCTCAGTGAAAGTTTTAAGCTGTATGAAACGAACGTAAATGCTAGATAATCTGTAAAAGGAATTCGAGAAATTTCAAAATCTTTTAGTTTATCGATCCATTGAAATAATGAACCAAGTAATCAGTGGGGTGTAAACGCCGAAGAAAGAAGGTAGTTCATTAATTTGAACAACGGGGCTCAAGAATGAACGGATTAAAAATCCAAAATAACAGTATGCCTCACAACGTTTTCGATACCGAATGCACGCATTTTGCCAACATGCATGAGGAAATTTAGACATAAATTTCATTTTCAGTAACTACGAGAACTTTGCAATAAAAAACAGGGAAAATACTACACAGATATCATGCAATCGTAAACTTAAATAATATTTAATCCACTACAAAGAAAAAATCATTCATAGACAAATGATATTCATGATCGTTCATAAAAAAAAGCATAGTTGTAATGTGTGCCGTAATTCTACGATTGTGTCACGCGTACTTATTGTTAATATACTGTGGAATATAACAGAATGAAAAAGGTTCAAATAATAAAAAATAACTTCAAATGGAAATGTTACTATTATTTCCTTGACATATATTTCCATTTTGAGACATATAAATTTTGCGCCTAAATTCATGAAAAAATTACGACCATGACGCTTTTCTCTTAATGTGTTAAAAGTATACAACATAATGCACAACATATATTATTCATCAGGTAATAAGAAAGAAAATTCAACAGCTTATCTAATATTAATCACGCCGATCTAGCGCAGGCTACAAATGAAAAAGTTGATATTTACACAGAACGAGTACAGGAGAACCAGAACGTCTTCCTCGCATTAAGGAGCGAGGCGCATGATGTTAAAAACATTGAATAAGCACAGCAATTACACTAGTGAGCAATCTTCACTGACGGGAGAATATCTTTAGGTAGAGGATTAGTTTTCCTCGTTCTACAAGGCGGGCTCTGCTAGCTTGTGTCAAACATGTGAAACGCTTCGTTCCGTCACACTAAGCCCCGAGTGATTGGGAATTGAGTGTTCATTTAGAATCTCCTTTTTGTATATTTGAACATTAGTTTTCCTCTCCTCAAAGTAAATCTAGCAGATACGATTAAATTGAGAATTACCACTGCTTGATGTGACTTGATTTGAAATTGATAATACATGTAGGTAAGAGCCATTTATATATTCTCTTGGCTTCAGGGCTGCATAGCTTCACTACAGAGACAACCTACATCAGTTAGTAAATTGAGCTGCCCCTATTCCAAACAATAAAAAAAATGTTATTTGGCCCATGGTTCCTTGAAACTAAACTGGAGTGCACGCATATATTCCAAGATTTCAATTATCGAATTAATTTCCTTAAATTTATTTTAAAAATTATTGTTTACACATGTATTTGCATAGAATGGTAATTCTAGCAATAAGACCAGGCCAGATTACGGAGACAGCTATCATGATGGACATGTGATACACCTCAACGGCAAACATATTCACTGAAAAATGAAATAAAAGCAACAGCATTAAGAGATCGGGGCCTAAAAACATTATAAGGTATAATTGGTTAAAAACTAACCAAAGTACGTTCCAAGCAAAAAATGACCCATTAAGCAGCCAAGTCTGCTAAAAAGAACTAATTCTGCCGGCTGCAACGTACTAAGACGTATGTATTATTTATTTTCCAAGAAGTGAGGGTAAAGCAACACGCTACAAACTTTTTCAATAAAGACTTTCGTTCAATATCAGTCCGGCACATACTGTATTTTCACCAGAGGAAGCAGACCCTCTTATGACTATAAAAACGGATGAAGGGTAGTAAAGGTTATGTGAAACACCTTTTACCCATTGTAGAGATTACACTACCTATCCTGTGGGAAAAATCCCCACAGGGTGTACGTGAGGTTGACTTTTTAAATTTAGTCTTTAACTATTTGTC
>JACJUY010000335.1:2647-14061 GCA_014220935.1 Platorchestia sp. MABIK
CTAAAAAAACTCCAGCATTGATGCTTTTACGCTTGAGAATAAAAAGCAAGGCGAAAATCGCTCCACGTAAAGTCATTTTTATTATAAATGATCAAATAAAACTGAAGCAAAAAATTCTCTGTAAAACGAAACCAAAAGAGGGAGAATTGATACGCTAAAGAAGCATCTATTAAAATCTAAACTCGTAAAAAACAAGAACAACGGTAAGATAATATAAGAGGAAAAACTGAGTAGCTGAATTAGGTATTGGCAACATGAAGCGGGAAAGCACTTTGGGTGTCATTTAGTCTAGGTTTCTTTTTGTAAATATGCAGAGATTCGAAAAGGTACAGATCTGTTCTGTAAGAGGTACCGGCGAAGATTTTGAAATCATTTAGGGAGACCGGAACATTGTACTCTTCTGCATGAGATCTAACAGAGGACAGTGGGGGGGACCCAAGAGGAAGACCAGTTCTGCAACTACGCCCAGCATGCTCGGAAACTCTAGTCATCAGGGTACGGCAGGTAGAACCAACGTACCGCGATTCACAACGTGAACAACTGTGTTGGTACACCAGAGACGAGCTCGTCTCTGGTGTACCAATACAGTTGTTCACGTGAATCGCTTTCATTTGGGGGCTTAAATCTAAGAACTTTCTTGGCTATTCGAGTGGTTTACTTTGTGGGTCACTAAGCCATTTCTTGTAGATTTCGCTGCATGTATGCCTAGGATCATAATCTTGCTGGAAGGTCCAGTATGAGAGCTACAGTTTTACCAGTAAAGCATGTAAGTTGGGCTTCAAAATATCTTGGTATAGTTATGCGTTCATTATACCTTCAATTAATTGTGCGTTCCTATTTACGTTTGTGGCAAATATCCCTTAACCATGCTGCAGCCTCCGCCAAACTTTACAAAAGGAATTGAGTTTTTCATTGCAAAAGAATTGCGCTCGATATCTTTTCTCCAATCATGATTGCGTTAATTGTGACCAATAATGTAAACTTCGACCTTATTTGTCCGTACAACCTTTTCCCAGAATGTTTCGGATTTAACCTTATATTAACAAGTAAATTTCAACCGGCTAGTACAACAGCCAGTACAATTGTTCACGTAAAACAATTTAAGAACTTAAGAATTGCACAAATAGTACAATACAATAGTACAATAATTTTACAAATGGAACAATGGAACAAACTACAATATTGCACGAACAAGACTCTTTAGTCTTCATTTCCTGGTTTGGTTGTTCAGGGTGCAAGTGCGAGACGGGGAGAGAAAAGTGACGAGTTTGACACTTGACTGCTCACTTGGATATCTAACTGGACACGTTTTGACTAAAAACAAGCTAGTTTCTCTAGTTATTCTCTGCAAAACAGCAAAAGTTGTTGCGAAGAGGTGTTTTGAGTTCAGATTTGTAGTTAAGCAAACCTTATCTTTTCATTCTGTTACTCATTTTCTCTCAATGAGGAGGCCGGCGTACGACTCAGCCGACCTCATGGCAGATTTCAATTTCAGTCTTTGTTTTGATTTACCATTTTGTCTCATCGAGATGCTTTCGCTTTTTTGCCAATTTTATGCGCTGGCCCGACGGTAACGCTAACATTTTGCACCCGTGAGGGGATTTTGATATTAACACGTTAACCGCCCTGTGAGCCACCGGTGGCACACGAAGGGCATTTTCAAATTGCTGCTGACCGACCAGTAGTCACAAACTCAATTTTCAGGAATACTTAATCAAAGCTAAATAAAGGCACGATCTCGTTCATGTTTGTATTTTCAAAATTGCCTACAATTGACTTAAAATTTATGTTGAATATTGAACTTTAGTTTAACCCCTGGGGGTGAACGTGTTGAATATACTGAGTTGCTCTGAGATCATCTCCTTAACTGAACGAAAACGGGTAAACCTTTAACCTTTCGCCCAGCAAGGACGAGGTAATTCCCTATCACCTAATTTGTCTTTTTTTAGCTCACAACAAACAAACTCGCCCAAAACTCAACACTTTGGCTTCATTTGGTTGAACACAAGTTCAATATTCAACTCAAATTTAAAGTCAATTGTAGTGAGCAATTTTGAAATTAGCCAACATTAACTGGATCGTGCCTTCATTTAGCTTTAATTAAGTATATATGAAAATTGAGTTTGTGACTACTGGACGGTCGGCAGCATTATGAAAATCCCCTCCGAGGCCACTGCTGCTGTCAGAGTGTTAAAGCATCAAAACGACCATAGAAAAGTTTATGCGTCGATGTAGAATCCTTCTTTAGCTGTCAACTCCAGCATTGATATCACTTTATTGGAACACTGTCAATAGTTAAAATGCACTACCTATGAAGTCTATAAAACGCAACGTTTCGATGTTCAAACATCATCATCTGGCTGAAAATGTACAGAAAATTGATCAGTCACATTGGTAAAATGCAAATCTAATTCTTAGGCTATATGAGACTAGTATCGAAGTTGAAATCACAGCATAAAAATATTTTATAAATGACTAGATACGAGTTCAAAGTTTGTACAACAAAAGTATGTATACACGAGATCAGGTACAGTAACAGTATTGCACACTATAGACGCTCATTGGACAAGCGATAGGGGCGAAATGACCGGACGTTCAGTTGACTCAGACTTCTAAGCTGCGGTTTTAGTAAATAATTTTAGAGCAAAAAAGTCATTCTTGTTTTCGTTGGGAACAAGCTTGAGTTTATGGAGATGTTACGCTTCTATAATTTGAATGTGCTCTTTTTTAGTTACGTTATAAAAGGTTTTTGTGTTACAAATTATAGAAGCGTTACACATCCATAAACTTAAGCCTGTTCACAACGAAAACAAGAATGACTTTTTTGCTCTAAAATTATTTACTAAAACCGCAGCTTAGAAGTCTGAGGCAACTGAACGTCCGGTCATTTCGCCCATATTGCTTGTCCAATGAGCGTCTATAGTGTGCAATACTGTTACTGTACCTGATCTCGTGTATACATACTTTTGTTGTACAAACTTTGTATCTGGTCATTTATAAAATATTTTTGTGCTGTGATTTCAACTTCCATACTAGTCTCATTTAGCTTAAGAATTAGATTTGCATTTTACCAATGTGACTGATCAATTTTCTGTATATTTTCAGCCAGATGATGATGTTTGAACATCGAAACGTTGCGTTTTATAGACTTCATAGGTAGTGCATTTTAACTATTGACAGTGTTCCAATAAAGAAATGTTAAGTTAATTTAATTGATATCACTGCAAAACGCAGTAGAAAATTCATCTGCAAATGATGCGTTTTTTCCGAAAAAGTCGCAGGTGAAGGTGTTGAAAATAAATTCAACAATTTGTAATCTATCTGAACAGTTTGATGTCTGGGTGCACGTTTTACTCCTTAAATGCGCTGTGGGATATTTATATGATCAGTTTATTGTCTAACTGAATAGTTCAGTTTTCATCAGAAAAGATTGGCAGCTAACTGTGCAGTCAGATTTTAATTGTGTGTTCGATTCTTAAATGAAGAGTCATTAGATAAACGAGGAGTTCAACTCTGAAATGTGTAAATGTCGTAGATCATAAGCAAAAAGGAGAAAACTAAAGCTACCGTATGAAACATTTATTCGAACTTAAAATTGCAATTAAAAGAGTAAAATTGAACGTTTCGAGCATTAGATCTTCAGCCAATGAAATTCATCTGAAAAGACATGACATGAATTGAAAAGATGATAAATTGAAATAGGTAATCTTAAAACTATCTGTTAACAATGGACAACGGAAAAAACTAAGTTGGTTGTTTAAAATTGGCTAATTTCTTAAAATGAATAAAAGCTCTAAAATCCCTGAATCGGAGGAAGATTTTGATTTAGAGAGAATTTTGGAGTTACTAATGTTAAACGGACTATTAAACTGCTCAGAATCATGTCTAATAGCTGTATGAGAAGGGCTAGATGAAATATTTCCTGTACGGTAACTTCTACCTCGAAGCTCAGCCATCCTACAGCCTTGAGTACGCGAAGTCAATACGACGTGCTCAGATGCACATCATGTACAAGAAAATTTGTGAAGCGTGGAAAGACCTGCTGTACAAACTTACAAAGACAAATTTTGAGGCATGTCTTTGAAAGGAAAAAATGACCTTATGTTAAAACCATTAATTAAAACTACCTTCAAATGTATTCCTGGAAAGTATTTGTCAAAAACCGAACGTTCTCAAAGATTGATACACCAGAAGGCAGTTTGTTGAACTTCTTTTCTAAAAATTTCCCGTAATGGAATTCTGTAAATCATTTAGGAAAACCATTCTTATTGAAAAATTCTTTCAAAAAGGTTAAACTTTTCATGTAAAAACTTATAAGAACTGCAAACATTGAACGCTCCAATCATATATGTATATGTTCGGCATGTGAGATTTTGACTTTTTCAACAGTTATTTTATAGCTTGGAAAAACGAGCAAATAGCGTTTTGTTCATCCGATACACTCGAGAAAAAAATAAAAATTGTGTCGTCCGAATATTAGCAGCAGTTGGATCTCCGTACAATACGCTAGGCAATCAATGGTACGAGTACACGAAGTAAAAATGATTTCCGCATACCCGACGCCTTTTCTGTATATTTCTGCTCACCGGGCCAGGCAGGAAGTGAAGACATGTTATTGCTGCTAGCTAGAATAAAGAGAAAGGCGATAAGAAGACGATGCTTAGAAATGATATGCTCATGCCAAGACGGTTCGCATGAACTATAACTGATATCAAACAGTACACACGAGTCATGAAGAAAAAAAGACTGTGTACATGAACTATAACTGAAGGACGGTCAATAAGATTATAGCTGATGCAAAGACAGCATACAGAAACATCGCGAATAAGCGAAATTTGGCTTTTAGATGGACTTGAACTCCAGCTAAGGAAGAGTAGCTCTAGCTAACGAAGGAAGTTTTTAATGCGCTTCTTATGCTGGCGCTGCGAGGCCTCAGCTTCTGGAATGGAAGAGATTTGTAGTGTTGCAGGCGTGGCCTGAGGGGCGGCGAGGGCTGATCTGTTGTTGCCCGGATGTTCGCTCAGGAAAAGTGGTATATTAATATTGTTGTCTTCTGCTTTACGCAAAAGCACGATGTCATGCATTGGACTGAAAGATCCCAGGTTCAGCCTTCTGTACCTCCGCGGTATGTTTGCCGGGGCAAGCTGTCCCATTCTTACTAAAACTCGTTGAAGTAGTTCATCAGTTCAGCGTAGCGACAACAGTGCAGCTGTACAAATGCCATGTCCGCTTTTACTGCAGTTTTTTTCACTGGGGCTGCGAGTGTCCTCGTACGAATTCCTGCATTTCACTCCACTGATCGGAAACGAACTACAGGGAGCGGCTATACAATGGCGCCCACTACTGAGCTATTGTGTATTCTGGCAATACGTACTGCTGTAGCGCACTTATAGTTTACAGGCCACTAAATATTTAGCGGCTACATTCGATTTTCGCTGCAGCCACATTCTACTCGAAATCAGCTGAAAGTCCCTTTACTATGCCGAAATGCAGAAAACCATCGAAAACACTGCGATAATTTATAACTGGGCTCCCCTGATTAAGTACAACTATCGCAAACACGGGAATAAGCACTCCCAGAGGAGATGTGAGGTCCCTAGCTAAAAGATAGGTAAGCCTTCCCTTTGTTGAAATCGAATAAATTTTTTGTTTTGTTACGGACCATCGTTTTTGGGTTCACTGCTCTCCGGCTTTTCGGCATCTATTATTTTCTGCTTCAACTTTTATATTGTCTCATAAACTTCATCTTCAACTTCCTCTTTCTATGCGCAGGGATCTTGTGCGGGAATTTCCCTTGGGCAAAGATTCTGCGTTCACTAAAGTCCATAATAAATGGGGCCTTCCTCTCTTTGGAAGGCATTTGTCGCGGTTAGGGAGGCAAACATTAACTTATCCAATCTAACTAGATTTAGTAATTTAGTAAACGAATAAGGCAGGTAGGAGAGGTAGTTAAGGAGGCCACCTGTTCAATGCGTTAGCGTTTCATCTGTTGCCTCTAGATATGTGCTGCGTAAAATTTAGAATAGAAAACCTGTTTAAAATAAAAAAGAGCAATAAATAATATGCTTAATAATTTTGCACCCAATGTGGGACTGTGGAAGATGGATAGTGGTTGAACGTTAGATGCAAACCAAATGATACATAGAATATACTTCTCGCGGTTTCATATATTTATACTTTACATTTGATTGTCTTAATGAAATAATCTGAACAAGTATTTTGCAACCCTACCATTGGGTGAAACGACTCCTTGAGGCCGCACAAGTTAAAACGATGAAAGAATAATTGCTGTCGGTCGGATTCTCAGCCAACTCGTGCCACGGCTGATCGCAGCTTCAAGGCCCTGATACACTAGGCAAAAATCGCGGTGATAACCGTCAGCATTCCTCGCAAAGTGCCTCCCATCCCTGCACACCAGCCAGTTGGCAGAGTGGCCACCGAGCTTTGCTGCGATCCGACCATGTCGGGAACAGACGGGCGTCACTGCGATGAGCAGTACAGTTTTGATCGTTGATGAGAGAGAGGTGCGCAGCTATGTCTCGCTCCGCAGTTGAGTGGACAAAACTCTAACGCTATATTTTATTGACGCATTTCAAAAATACGGCTGCTTGTAGAATGTGAAAAGCAGCTCTTACAGAAGGCTATAGCACAGCGCAATGGACTATTGATTCCTATCCTGCGCGCTATACGGCTTGTCACAATCGAGCACCTAACCGTACGACATGCAGAGATAGACTAACGCCTTGCAATGCATTCCGCTGTGCTCCCTCTTTCGTGCTGAGTGTATCATGTCGCCAGTTCTCACTTCAACTGGCGGCCGGATCCACTGCCGCAATTTCTCGAGTCATGAACGCCAGTGTATCAGGGCCCTGAGAAGCGCGCCGGGGTCGCTGTAGGCACCGCGTGTGTAGGTGATGGATGGTGTGATGCAGCTGTTGCCGCAACACTGTGCACCGCAGCTGTTGTGGCTGCAGCAGCACTGTGCACCGCAGCTGTTGTGGCTGCAGCAGCACTGCACATCTGCAGCTGTTGTGGCTGCAACAACACTGTACATCTGCAGCTGTTGTGGCTGCAGCAGCACTGCACATCTGCAGCTGTTGTGCCTGCAGCAGCACTGTGCACCGCAGCTGTTGTGGCTGCAGCAGCACTGTGCACCGCAGCTGTTGTGACTGCAGCAGCACTGTATATCTGCAGCTGATGTGGATGCAGCAGCACTGTGCACCGCAGCTGTTGTGGCTGCAGCAGTACTGTGCACTGCAGCTGTTGTGGCTGCAGCAGCACTGTACATCTGCAGCTGTTGTGGCTGCAGCAGCACTGTGCACCGCAGCTGTTGTGGCTGCAGCAGCACTGTGCACCGCAGCTGTTGTGGCTGCAGCAGCACTGTGCACCGCAGCTGTTGTGGCTGCAGCAGCATTGCACATCTGCAGCTGTTGTGGCTGCAACAGCACTGTACATCTGCAGCTGTTTGTTGCTGCAGCAGCACTGCACATCTGCAGCTGTTGTAACTGCAGCAGCACTGTGCACCGCAGCTGTTGTGGCTGCAGCAGCACTGTGCACCGCAGCTGTTGTGGCTGCAGCAGCACTGCACATTTGCAGCTGTTGTGGCTGCCGCAGCACTGCACATCTGCAGCTGTTGTGGCTGCAGCAGCACTGTACATCTGCAGCTGTTGTGTCTGCAGCAGCACTGAGCACCGCAGCTGTTGTGGCTGCAGCAGCACTGCACATCTGCAGCTGTTGTGGCTGCAGCAGCACTGCAAATCTGCAGCTGTTGTGGCTGCAGCAGCAGCGTGCACCTCAGTTGTTGTGGCTGCAGCTGCACTGTGCACCGCAGCTGTTGGGGCTGCAGTAGCACTGTGCACCGCAGCTGTTGTGGCTGCAGCAGCACTGTGCACCGCAGCTGTTGTGGCTGCAGCAGCAACGTACATCTGCAGCTGTTGTGGCTGCAGCAGCACTGTGCACCGCAGCTGTTGTGGCTGCAGCAGCACGGCACATCTGCAGCTGTTGTGGCTGCAGCAGCACTGCAAATTTGCAGATGTTGTGGCTGCAGCAGCACTGTGAACCGCAGCTGTTGTGGCTGCAGCAGCACTGTGCACCGCAGCTGTTGTGGCTGCAGCAGCACTGTGCACCGCAGCTGTTGAGGCTGCAGCAGCACTGCACATCTGCAGCTGTTGTGGCTGCAGCAGCACTGCAAATTTGCAGATGTTGTGGCTGCAGCAGCACTGTACACCGCAGCTGTTGTGGCTGCAGCAGCACTGTGCACCGCAGCTGTTGTGGCTGCAGCAGCACTGTGCACCGCAGCTGTTGTGGCTGCAGCAGCACTGTGCACCGCAGCTGTTGAGGCTGCAGCAGCACTGCACATCTGCAGCTGTTGTAGCTGCAACAGCACTGTACACCGCAGCTGTTGTGGCTGCAGCAGCAATGTACATCTGCAGCTGTTGGGGCTGCAACAGCACTGTGCACCGCAGCTGTTGAGGCTGCAGCAGCACTGCACATCTGCAGCTGTTGTGGCTGCAGCAGCACTGCACATGTGCAGCTGTTGTGGCTGCAGCAGCACTGTGCACCGCAGCTGTTGGGGCTGCAGCAGCAATGTACATTTGCAGCTGTTGTGGCTGCAGCAGCACTTCACATCTGCAGCTGTTGTGGCTGCAGCAGCACTGCACATCTGCAGCTTTTGTGGCTGCAGCAGCACTGTGCACCTCAGCTGTTGTGGCTGCAGCAGCACTGTGCACCGCAGCTGTTGTACCTGCAGCAGCACTGTGCACCGCAGCTGTTGTGGCTGCAGCAGCACTGCACATCTGCAGCTGTTGTATCTGCAGCAGCACTGCACATCTGCAGCTGTTGTGGCTGCAGCAGCACTGTACATCTGCATCTGTTGTGGCTGCAGCAGCACTGAGAACCGCAGCTGTTGTGGCTGCAGCAGCACTGCACATCTGCAGCTGTTGTGGCTGCAGCAGCACAGCACATCTGCAGCTGTTGTGGCTGCAGCAGCACTGTGCACCGCAGCTGTTGTGGATGCAGCAGCACTGCACATCTGCAGCTGTTGTGGATGCAGCAGCACTGTACACCGCAGCTGTTGTGGCTGCAGCAGCACTGTGCACCGCAGCTGTTGAGGCTGGTGCAGCATTGTGCACTGCAGCTGTTGTCGCTGCAGCAGCAATGTACATCTGCAGTTGTTGTCGCTGCAGCAGCACTGCACATCTGCAGCTGTTGTGGCTGCAGCAGCACTGTGCACTGCAGCTGTTGTGACTGCAGCAGCAATGTACATCTGCAGCTGTTGTCGCTGCAGCAGCACTGCACATCTGCAGCTGTTGTGGCAGCAGCAGCAATGTACATCTGCAGCTGTTGTCGCTGCAGCAGCACTGCACATCTGCAGCTGTTGTGGCTGCAGCAGCACTGTGCACCTCAGCTCTTGTGGCTGCAGCAGCACTGTGCACCGCAGCTGTTGTGGCTGCAGAAGCACAGTACATCTGCAGCTGTTGTGGCTGCAGCCACAACATCTGCAGCTGTTGTGGCTGCAGCAGCACTGTGCACCTAAGCTGTTGTGGCTGCAGCAGCACTGCACATCTGCAGCTTTTGTAGCAGCAGCAGCACTGTGCACCGCAGCTGTTGTGGCTGCAGCAGCACTGCACATCTGCAGCTGTTGTGGCAGCAGCAGCACTGTGCACCGCAGCTGTTGTGGCTGCAGCAGCACTGCACATCTGCAGCTGTTGTGGCAGCAGCAGCACTGTGCACCGCAGCTGTTGTGGCTGCAGCAGCACTGTGCATCGCAGCTGTGGTGGCTGCAGCAGCACTGTGCACCGCAGCTGTTGTGGCTGCAGCAGCACTGCACATCTGCAGCTGTTGTGGCTGCAGCAGCACTGCATATCTGCAGCTGTTGTGGCTGCAGCAGCACTGTGCACCGCAGCTGTTGTGCCTGCAGCAGCACTGTACATCTGCAGCTGTTGTGGCTGCAGCAGCACTGTACATCTGCTGCTGTTGTGGCTGCAGCCGCACTGTTCACCGCAGCTGTTGTGGCTGCAGCAGCACTGTACATCTGCAGCTGTTGTGGCTGCAGCAGCAGTGTGCACCGCAGCTGTTGTGGCTGCAGCAGCACTGTACATCTGCAGCTGTTGTGGCTGCAGCAGCACTGCACATCTGCAGCTGTTGGGGCTGCAGCAGCTCTGTGCACCGCAGCTGTTGTAGCTGCAGCAGCACGGTGCACCGCAGCTGTTGTGGCTGCAGCAGCAGTGTGCACCGCAGCTGTTGTGGCTGCAGCAGCACTGCACATCTGCATCTGTTGTGGCAGCAGCAGCACTGTGCTCCGCAGCTGTTGTGGCTGCAGCAGCACTGTGCACCGCAGTTGTTATGGCTGCAGAAGCACTGCACATCTGCAGCTGTTGTGGCTGCAGCAGCATTGTACATCTGCAGCTGTTGTGGCTGCAGCAGCACTGCACATCTGCAGCTGTTGTGGCTGCAGCCACAACATCGGCGGCTGTTGTGGCTGCAGCAGCACTGCACATCTGCAGCTTTTGTAGCAGCAGCAGCACTGTGCACCGCAGCTGTCAGGGCTGCATCAGCACTGTGCACCGCAGGTGTTACGGCTGCAGAAGCACTGTGCACCGCAGGTGTTGTGGCTGCAGCAGCATTGTGCACCACAGCTGTTGTGGTTGCAGCAGCCCTGCACATCTGCAGCTGTTGTCGCAGCAGCAGCACTGTGCACCGCAGCTGTTGTGGCTGTAGCAGCATTGTGCACCGCAGCTGTTGTTGCTGCAGCAGCACTGTGCATCGCAGCTGTGGTGGCTGCAGCAGCACTGTGCACCGCAGCTGTTGTGGCAGCAGCAGCACTGTGCACCGCAGCTGTTGTGGCCGCAGCAGCAGTGCACAAATGCTGCTGTTGTGGCTGCAGCTGCACTGTGCACCGCAGCTTTTGTGGCTGCAGCAGCACTGTGCACAGCAGCTGTTGTGGTAGCAGCAGCAGTGTGCACCGCAGCTGTTGTGGCTGCAGCAGCACTGCACATCTGCAGCTGTTGTGGCAGCAGCAGCACTATGCACCGCAGCTGTTGTGGCTGCTGCAGCACTGCACATCTGCAGCTGTTGTGGCTGCAGCAGCATTGAGCATCGCAGCAGTTGTGGCTGCTGCAGCACTGCATATCTGCAGCTGTTGTGGCTGCAGCAACACTGCACATCTGCAGCTGTTGTGGCTGCAGCAGCACTGTGCACCGCAGCTGTTGTGGCTGCAGCAGCACTGTGCACCGCAGCAGTTGTGGCTGCAGCAGCACAGTACATCTGCAGCTGTTGTGGCTGCAGCCACAACATCTGCAGCTGTTGTGGCTGCAGCAGCACTGCACATCTACAGCTTTTGTAGCAGCAGCAGCACTGTGCACCACAGCTGTTAGGGCTGCATCAGCACTGTGCACCGCAGGTGTTATGGCTGC
>JACJUY010000335.1:24481-39898 GCA_014220935.1 Platorchestia sp. MABIK
TTGGAAATAAAGCATCCTAAGATGCCGATGTTTGTTTGTTTTAAAATAAAAAGGGAAACCAAAGTGATAAAGACGATATTTTCAAAAGCACACGTCTCAAAATTTTGAATCCAACTTAAAATTTGTTTGATCCGCATTTTAAAAACGATGCAAATTTAAAAAAACTGTTCGTCAATAAATGAATGTGACTCGGCTGTGAAACAAAATTGCACAACAAAATTTTTGGATTATTCAGAAGGAGTTAGAGTTTAAAATTATTTAACACTTTGATTTCTAGATTTTCAGAACACTGAAGATGGATTTTATACAACTCGCAACGATTGTTTTTATCGTATTAACTACGATTTTCCCTTTCATCCTGATAGTTGACGAAAGCCGAAGCTCGAAACATTCTTATCAAATGTTTTCATCATGTCTATATGAAAAACATTTTGTCTTCAGGCTGTCTGCTTCAATGCTCTGTTGATGGTGGCAGTAGAATGTGCTCGTTTACAGAGTTTCCTTTGTTTAGAAGTCGTCCCTTCTGAAAAATTCCTATCTGAGAGTTTCTTCTTGCGGTTCTCGCGTATTTAAACGACCAAGTTTAGCAGTCTGCGGCGTTCAGAGAGTCTGTAGCAGTCTGCGGCGTTCTTTGTTCAGAGAAAAAGTGTGACAGCTGAATATGCGTAACACATTCACGGTGTGTGTGGCTTTGCTTCTTTCAGTAAAAATCTACTTCAAGATACATGACGGACGCTGAACTCGCGCGTCTCTGATGCATGGAAATTTCGAACTAATATTTGACCGTGCGCTGTTAACGTTGTACTAAATTACTTGGGAGATTAAGAATTACTAATTGTAACGAAGCCCCTAACCCCCATCACTTTTAAACAAAATGGTAAATAATAAAGAGGTAAAAAACTTTTCTTGCAGCAACAAATTTTATTTTCGGTAATTCGACGACCTCACAGACGAATGTCAACTCTCTCTCATTGTAAGCAAAAAATGTGCGGATACTAAAGCAAAAGCATGATGTGTAACAAATACAGTATGACCACCAGACACAAGCTAATTACCGCATGAATATACATGCGTAAAAGTATGAATACGATATTCACATACCTAAATCACAATTACCTGTGTTTGGACCTGTTTACAAATGATGAAAAAAAAATTTTACAGACGTAAGTTAATTTTTAAACTATGAATCATTAACTGAAAAAAGTCTAAACTATGATAGCTGAACAATTGTTTCTCCAAATGAAAATGACAAGTTGACCTTAAAGTTATATCTCACAGAACAGCAATTATAATGTACTCATGTAAGTACACTTCTCGCACTTCCATTCATTTGGGTCGTGAAAGATTTTACATTATTTCAGATGGTGAAGATAAAATCATATAATATACATAGGATTTTCAGACGGAAACATTCATTAGAGAAACTCACCTACACGAAAACGCGCAGCAGCTACCGCAGCTGCTGCTCGGGCGCTTGCAAACACCCAGAAACGCACTTTACAACTCTGCTCAAAAACATTGCAACTCAGTGCCACAAAATATGCACGCATTTCTCCTAATTTAAAACCCATCGGATCTCCTCCGGCCACGTGACCCAGGTCAAGCCGACACGATCGACGTATCCCATTCATGTTTTCTAATGAGGTACAGATATCTCTTGATCATTTAAATTTGCAGTACTTCACTGATTATATTATTAGGAAAGCGCTCACTAAAGAAGGAATGTAAAAACGAACAAACTGCAGGTAAAACGAGTAGAGAAACATTAGAATGGAAAAGAAGTTGCGTGAAGATGTTAACAGAAACGTCACTAGCTCACACAGAAATTATCCCCTACATTACCAGATGCGTATTTTGCAACTGCAGCTTCTATTAAATTATGCTACGGAAATTAGCGCGTCAGTTGATAAACAAATATAATCAAGTAAATAAGGATCGTAAAGCACGTATGAGAATTTAAAAGAATCATCCATGCCTAGGGCAAACATTACTTAAAAATTAGAGTTGATTATTTTACATTGATTACAAACGAATGATATTATTTACAACCACAATTATTTGCAATGGTTAAAGCGACTTGGGAACATTTCCTTACGGATCATAACGCGCTCATGTGAGGAACCAGTAATATGAAACTGTGTAAAGCTCGAAATGATGCATGCGAAAGTCACGAGTATTGCAAACTACTTCTCCCATGCAAGTACAACAAATTCAGTTTTATTGCGAGGAAACTAAAGCGCGAATATTGCACTAACGCATCTAATTTTGCGCTAATTGATGAGCTCAGTGATACGAGTTGCAAAAATAACCTGCGGATTTCCTAGGACAAAGGTTCAGCGGGAACGATGGAGATGTATGGAGATGCTAAATACGTAAGCTATGCACGGTATTATACAACAAAATATACTTTGCTGTGCATATATATAATATGTAAATATTATAACAGAGCTGGCACAACACTGGAGAACTATGCTAATAAATAAGAGATACATTACAATTGACTCACTCGAGTCGCACTGAGTCCCACCGGACGGCGCTCGCTATATCCCACGGCGCGAACAAGCTCAAGTTTTATCTAAAATGAAGATGCGAGTGATAATACACAGGAGCTGCAGACGAAGCTGTGGAGCATTGTGCACAAAGAGCTGTAGAACTCTCTAATTCTGAGGCACATCAAGGGAAGAAATGTGCACCGAAATGTGTGAAGTTTCCAGTCAAGCTCGAGTTACCAGGCTCTTGTGGGACCGGCATCACAGTTTTCATCTTCTTTAGCAATTATTGAACAATTATAAATTTTGCCTTTAAGTTGTAAATAGTTCAGTGCTGCAGGTGATATTTTGTAGCAGGATTCTTTCCTTGCTTAAGAAATGTTTAAACACTGAATTTTTCCGTTAAATACAACTGACTATGAAATTCATTAAAAGGAAGTATACTCCGAAGGAGTTCAAAACAGCTCAATTATGGTTTCAAGTGCATATGTACAACAGTCACCTCAGCTATGGAGTAATAAACTGACCATCTAGCAGTTTCCATCGAACAGCGAGAAAATGAGCGTTCGATCTCAAGGCAGTAGTGAAGGCAGTGCTGCACTGCCTTCACCACGCACTGGAAGTTACAGGACTGATTTCTGAACTGAAACTAGTACCAAATAAGAATAAACGGTCGCCCGCAGCTTGCCTTTAATGAGAACTAATATCGAACTTCATTTCATTTCATATAATTGTAGAATACCGTGATCATTGACTCGCTATGGATTTATTGAAGCCAGCATTAAACAGAGCTCACACGTGCTAAAAGTGGCTCTCCTGAAACGTTCACCAGCTCGAGGAAAAGTATGCACGGGTACTGCTTCACTGATTACTTCTCAGTGAAACCACTCGTAAGTAAACAAACTATTGTTTCAAACATCACATTTTTCGAGATGCTACTCTGTTTTCTGTAGGTTCTAAGATGCAACTTAAATCTTTGACTAATATGATGCAACTCTGCAGTAAATAAGAACTAGCTGCAAAGTTAGGGATAAAATCTTCGGCAAATCGGAGGTGGCGCGCGGCCGTCTCAGCGCGAAGTGGTAAGCGCAACGCTGATCTTCCGAGGCTCCACCACCCGCGGCATGTACAGCGCGCCAGGCGGGCCGCTGCAAGGCAATCAAGTCTTTTCGTAAGTTTTCACTCTGAATAATAAGTTCATCAATTCTGATTTACAACTCCTACGTTCCCAAATGCCAAATTTACCGGTTTAAAGTCAACAATAAATTTCAGAAATTAAGTTCAAGCTCTCGATTCATGTTCACGATTCAAAATTTTCACTGAGGCCATATTTTAATGAGTTTTTTAAATGCAGTCTAGGTTCAGATTTTTCCGAACTCTTCAATAGAGCTTTAAAGCCAGTTCATTATTCATGAACCAAATTTGAAATTCTGTGCGATAATTCATCATGCAATGTAGTAATTCAGAATTATACTCGCAATTTTTATTAAAGATCGTGACTGAAGTCTTCAACTTGGCTCGTAGTTCATGCTCGTGGATGGTAAAAATCGTTTACAATCAAGTTTTATTAATTAAATCGCGTCTTTTCCCTAATAGAGCTGTTTTTTTCAATATAGGCTTACACTTACTTCTACGGATAATATATATTTATTCAACATCAGTCAATAAACACAAGTTTAAAATCTTTGAAAATGTGCCATTTGTGTGAACTTTTTAACGATGCGAGAAGAAGCCCGCAAGAGGAAGGTGAGAGCACATGTAATCAATAAATGGCGTACAAATAGAAATTAGAAATAAAATACTCCATGGTTAAAATATTAGTGAAAGATTAAGAAAATAAGCATCAGCTAACATCTGTAATCCATAAAATATCAAATACGTTTGAATGATTGACATTTAAAGCAATGGCAGTAAGCAAAATGAATCCAAATGAAAATGAATGTGTTTCAAGGAGAATGAATAAACGTATGCCATGATCCCAAAACTAAATCAAATAAACGCAGTAAAATTATTTGAAAGACCATAAAAAAATTAATTAAAAGATTTTCCATGGTGCACGAGCATCAATAAAAACTCTGAATCTCAAGAGAATCGACAGTAATGAAGTACGCATGACCTCAGAAAGAAAAGTGACGAAAGGAAGCGCACTTACACTACACAATCTAATAAAAAGCGATTCCTTACTTGCTAGAGCTGTTTTTCTTCTCAAGCAGCTGTCGCTTCCAGGGCGGCAACTGCTGCAGCCTCTTCATCTCGAGCTGCTGCAGCCGCAGCTGCTGCTCCTCTGCGGTGGCTCGCTCTGCTGCGCGCCGGGCTAACATCTGTCGCTTCCACTCGGGTATGGGCAGACCTGCCGAGTCCACTTGCGGTACCTGCACAGGTGTAACGTCAGTGTGCATGTGTCCCGCACGTCAATGTACACTCATGTGTATGTTCTTCGCACATCACTCATTCTTGATCTCAACGCATGCGCATTAGTTGGTCAACTCGTTAGAACTGAAATGCAGTCCATCACTCACCTACATGCTGGTATCCGTTACACCCCACACAACTCACAACGTTCTCTCTCTCATACGTAAGTGTACACGTGCCTCTAAGTACATATTATTACCGGTATTCGGTACCCACCTTGCTGATAATTTGTTCAGGTGTGATTAGAACTTGGAGGTTTTCCTGCTTGAGCTGCTGTTGTTGTTGCTGCTGCTGGTGCTTTAACTTGCTGGGAGACCCAACATCGACGGAGCGCTTTAGCTCTTCGATCACGTCTGCTTTGTCTGCTTCTGGGTACGGGAATGCTGTAAGTACATGAATATGATTCCTCCTCATACTATGTTTCAAGCTCAGGTAAGATGGGTTTTGTTTTAGTTTTGTTCCATTAACATGAGGTGTTCATAATTTACTTCCGTGATACAAAGAACACTGGATTGCTCTTGATTTTGCGGGCTCCAAAACAAATCTCACTTACGAGTTCAGCGATCTAATGGCCGGAGGATTAAAGATGTAAAACTGACACGTTTTCTTGATTTATCGCACTGGTGTACAAAGACATTAAGAGGCAAACCATTTCGTTTTATGAAAAAGTAACATTCTTCCTGTAATTTTTGCGAGCTTAGCAATATTTACCGTTGCTGAGGACGGGTGATGCAGAATTAAATGCCTTTCTGACAAAATTCGTGATTGTAGATTTTGTTCTGTCTGTTTTATTTGATAAAAATGAAAAACAGAACAACTAATGATAATTATCATGAAAGCTTATTTGTATTTTAACGTAATAGTTTTTATACACATTACACATATGAAATTCATAGAAGAATTGAGAAACAACTAAAATGTTCCTACGAGGTATCACAACTCACCAATAGAGGTATCTTGCGCACTAAGTGGAAACTACTCAAAACATCGATCAAATTAAGATGGAAGGAAATTTACGATATTAGGAAGTACAGCAATGGATATTGTTGTACAACGTTCCAACAGGGATGAGAACGCTAATGCATGTTTATCATTGATCGTATTCTACAGCACTGATTAGCACCATGAGACTGTACCAAGCAATATTCTACTTACTGTCAGGAACGCTGACCAACAGAGGCCTCGTGACTGAACCCAGTACTACTCACTCTCAGAAGTGTTGACTAACAGAAGTATGTGACTACTCAGTACTACTCACTCTCAGGAGTATTGACCAACAGAGGGACGGTCTGAGGCTGGCTGAGTTCCCTGGGTTGGGTCTTCCTCAACTGGACACTCTGCAGCTGCGCGATGCTTATGCTCGCGAGGCCGCGTGATGGTGGAGCTGCAAACGCAGCAAATCATCATGACTAAATACTTCATTTTCAAAATGAAATCAATATTTAAAAGTTATCGTTAATTTCAGATGTGGATAACAAAATAAAATAACGTGAGACCTAAAATTAGAATTTGACGGCGCTAGGCGTAAGTGAAAGACGTAAAGTTATGTGAAGTTACGAGTTATTTTATTGCTCTTTGGGGACACCTAAAGAAATTTGCCAAGGAGCTATATTGGTAACTATTCTTCAACCCACTACTCGATGTCTCCTCAAAGACTGCTATTCTAATTCACACGGCTTAAATGCAATATAAAATCAATATTACTAAGAGCAAAGTGTTGTCCGCATTTAAATAACAATGTCCACATTTAAAATCCCATAATTCGAAGTTTTTCTTAAGGGTGAATAGCGCTCTCATCTTCCTAAAGCAACCGTTCCTTTCATAACGTGATCCTTGGTCACTGAACATGGAACACTAGAGTGACAACTTAAGAGAAACGACTATTTTATTAATGTGTGATTTATAACAAGGCTTTATTAGTAAAAAGGAAATATGTACAGTACTCCAACAATAGCGTTAAGTGTTCATTCATGGGTGATTTGCAGATGTCACCATTCTTGCTGCAGAGCAAGTTTCTCAGAGAACAAAACAGTTGTTTAGCTGCGATGCACTTTGTAATTGTAAAACAATCAAGAAATTCAAAGAAAGCAAGGATGAAGGCACGATTTAGTATAGAGTTAAGAGAAAGCAAAATTTAAGTACAAAGTATGTTTGCACACAGGATCTCATGCGCATAAAAACAGTAAGTTGAGAAGGAAGGTTATGAAGCAATGTAAAAGTTTAAGAAGGAAGTCGGATGTTCTGAAAGACAGGGCAGTAGTAAACTGAAAAATTTAGTAACAGTAGTACGGCCCTAAACAAATCAAAAACATTTTATTTCAAGAAAAACACGGCTTACCTGACTCTCAGCTCGGGACCTAACATTTTCCTCTCGTGATGACTACTTCCCTTTGAAACAAAAGTAGTATCCTCCTGGGAGTTTGAGTTTGTACGGGTAAATTGAATCGTGAAATCTACAGCTTGGGGACTGGATGATCGTCTTTCTGCACAGAATTTCTACATTCAATCTGCTAGTTAATACAAAGGAACAAACAAGTGCGCACCGATTTGAATTTGTGTAGGGACATTGGGCATCACTCACTCGGGTTTGCGTTGTACTGCGACGAGTTGCCCTCAGCGCCATCGTTGCTGGTAGAGTCCGCCCCAATCTTTGTTGTGCTGTTGTTGGATTCGGAATCGTGTGACGCAGATTTTTCGGGTACTAGAACATATTAAATTAGATGTTAGTTTAAGCCTCTCTAACAGCAACAAACTCGTTCCAAAGAGAGAAAGGCACCATATAGTTTGGAGATAAGGAAATGCGGAATCTATGCACAAGGTGCATAGAAACAGTAAGTTGAAAAAGAAGTACACGAAACAAGATAAAATTTGAAGAAGAAAGTAGTAGGTGCTGAAAAACAGGACAGCAGTGAACCGAAAAAGATGGTCCTTAACATAACAAGAAGATTTGATTTCAACAAAAAAAGGCCTACCTAACTCATTGCTCAGACCTCACATTTTCCCCCTGGGAGTGCTAATTCCCATAGATACAATATTTGTATCCTCCTGAGGGAACGGGTTCTAGAAAAAGATTCAACTAGAATTAATGCGCAATAAAATTTAGGAAAAATGAACCGGGGAATAGAAAATGGAAAAAAGTAATCACAATTTTAGGCCGCATATGCTCCGCACTGCAAAACTTGTAAACATGAAAATTCAATCAATAAATATGCGAATTAATAGGTAAAATATCACAGCAACGATTTATCAAGCACCGAGTGACAGGAAATATTCATTTTGAAAATCAAATAAAGAAAGACGTTTACTGTTAAGTCATCACCGAGAGAAAAAAACGAAGTTGTGACGAAAAAATAAGCAGTGCAAACAATACCACAGATGAATCAACTGCTTGAGACCGGTTGTCGTAAAAATTAGCTTACATTTTCTGCTTGATGTGAGGAAAAAACTCACCAGGCGGGGCTGGAGGAGGAGGGGGAGGTGGGGGAGGCACGACTGCAGGCGGAGGAGGGATCTCGGTAGGAGAGGTCTGGGTGACACTACGGGAGTCTTCTCGACTTCGGCTAGTTGGGGAGTTGTATTGCGAGCTGTTGTGGGAGCTATGTTGGGTGCTGTTGTGAGAACTGTTGTGGGAGCTATGTTGGGAGCTGTTGTGAGAACTGTTGTGGGAGCTGTTGTGAGAACTGTTGTGGGAGTTGTGCTGGGAGCTGTTGTGGGAGTTGTGCTGGGAGCTGTTGTGGAAGTTGTGCTGTGAGCTGTTGTGGGAACTGCTGGGAACGAGGCGAGGATGGGGGGTGGGCTTGGGGAGCGGCTCCGACCTAATCCTCGAGAGGGGACTGTGTTTGGAGGAAGAGCTCGAGAAGTCGTCAGTTTCGTAGTCGGGAGGCGGCACACCTGCGGCACGAGAGGACGACGTTTGGACTTCAGCGCTACATGGAGAAGTGCTTTCATGGAGAAGTGCTTTCACGAAGCGTGCTGGCAGAATTCAACATCCGTTTTAGTTCACAAGTTTGTGACAAGAACGATAACGCATTGCAAAAGCTGTAACACGTACGACGATTGCCAGCGAACCTTGAATTTCAGCAATTTAAATGGTTGCGTTTAAAGTGTGCTCGTGGTTGCGTCCTGTTTATGTGGACGGTAAAGTGTCATCTTATAATTTACTAAATTGCTTCATTTTCTTTTTGTTCTTTACATTGCAAACAGGGTACACAGTAACTAAACTATTAATTAACTGGTGGGATTGATGTGTTCAGATTAAGAAAGATATAACCGCGTACTTTGTAATATATTAAATTATGTATAATCACAAATAATTATAAGAAATAGTTATTTAAATGTTAAGTCACTGAGTTATCTACCAGATAATTGTTATTTATTTAGTGTGTAGGTAAATGACATTTTGTTTCAAGGTGGTACAATTAGTAATAAATACAAGATCAAAAAGCCACCAGTAGCCTGTGATAGTAGCTGAACAGTTTGTGCATTAAACAAACAATGTGGCTAGTTATTGGCGAATACGGGCTTCAACTGCAACACAGTGACAGCTTTGGTTGAAATATATCCCGTCGAATGCAAGTAAATACTATAAGCGGTTACTGCAGTTGGCTTTAAAAAAACGGCCAGCTCTATGGGGCAATTGCTGCAGAGTTACTGCAGGAGGCTAAAGACGCAGTCAGGCACTGGCAAGTGCTAGTTGCGGGTGCTGCACCAGGCCCAGACGAGAGCTGTACTCACCAGTGACGAGGTCGTCCAGTCCTTGCAGCTGCCGCTCCTCCCGCTCACTCGAACCTGGACAGGCAAGAGTCTGTCTTGATGACGCCGCTCCTCGAATTACTTAACTACAACCGAAACTTATATTGCACTGATATCAGTACAACATACTCTATTTTTAGTATTTGTTAATTTTAGGAAGGTGGTGGTCGTTATGTGGCAGACGTATGTTTCACAGAAAAGAACCGACTTCTCGTTTCATTCGCTCTCGAAATGTAGCAAATGACTCGAATGACTTTAACCCATTACCTCCCATAATTTAACCCACTTTAATTTTTCTGTGAAACTTGGATACCCATGGTAAAAAGCGTGAGGAACACGATGAAACACTCAGAATTACATTTAAATAGAAATGAGCGAGATATTAGGTGATCTCATCTGAGATCACTGGGAGGAGACAGTTGCAATGACTATATTATATCTCAAAATGTAATCTCCAATTCCGTTCATCAAAACTACTCATTCTACAAGGAAAAATTGAGTGAATAAAAAGATATGTACAACTATAAACGTTTTCTCCTTAAAGAAGAAAAAACATGTAACTATAAAACTTTCATAAAACAAAAATTTATAATTTTAAAAGAGAGAAGTTAGCTATACAAAAATAAGTAATCTGAAATAATACCACGCTTGTCCTTTGTGATTATGAAACGGTTAATACATTTTGTGACTGCACAGCTTTAGTTATTATAGTTACTTTTATGCTCAGCTATTGTACGCATGATGAGAGAAACTGGTACCGCACTGAGTGACCGCGCACTTCGAACATTACGTGCTCGGTCTGGCAGTGCATGGCTTTTCTGGCATTGCCTTTGTTCACTTTGTTTCCTTATTATGTGTCCTTTGCAATCAAAACAAACATCACAAGGAATTTGTGAAGGTGCTGGACAGCTGCGCTTCCTACCAGGTTGTTGCCAGTTCGTAGGAATTGTCAAATATGATCGACAAATTGCTCTTCTAAATTAAAGTAAATCCATTTTGGTGTCCGTGTTTTAATTGTCGCTACATAGCAAGTTAAATACGATATGTGCATTCACAATTGCCATGTCCATAATTTGAATGGAGATGGGTCAAAACCACGTTTTTGCTCTGATTGTTTCATATTTGCGAATCCACAAACCATGTTTATAGACACCTCCCATGTTTGCGTAGTAATTTTTGAAGACATGAGATTGTGAAACCGTATCCTTCGCTTTATATTCCTTCAAATAACGTTTCACATTTTGAAGAGGTTCCACTGTGTCATAATTAGTTCCTATAGTGACATGTACTATCAAGCCACCTTACAAGTAGAATTTATTCATTGGTATCAAATCTGGAGCTGCATGCTCTTATTTTTTGCTTTTTCATTTCTTTTCCTTCCATCTAAGGACATTTTTTAGGCCTGCTCGCGCATAGTTCCAGTTGCTTGAAAGCCAAGCTCGCGAAGATGAGCCAGTCACTAATATCAAGTAAATAGGTGGTTAGGGAAGACATTACGTGATTGCGGTTTTTTTACGACATCTAGCATGTTCAATACAACTTTTGATCCAAGCAGTGAGTCTGCGCACTCATCATCGGATGAGCTCTTGCAGCAAAATAGATCGAAATTGTTGCAACAGCTCGAAACGCCGCACAGTGCCCAAAATTTGTCTCCAAACCTAATAGAATTACTCCTAATGAATTGCTTCAAGGCGTGATGGCCATCATATTTTAATATCATCTCATGGACAGCCAGGTGTTTTTCAAAAATACCAAACTTCACGAATGACTTTTGAGCAGCAGCAATCAGTTTTCTCACTTTGAAGCCTCTATCATTCTTATTGTTTTTGACTTCACTGTTTTCACAGAAAAGTAGGATGCTTTTCAAATCTTGAAACTGAGATTTAGAGATTGCATTTTTTACAATTTGCGGGTAAAAATCTTCATCGCTTCACCAGTATTATGTACAAGCAGGAAGTTTATGATGACCAGATATCAGTAACACTCCGACGAATAGTTTTATGTTGTCTGAGCTAATTTTAGTTGTGGGCTAATTGTCGTTTTAGTTGTAGTGTGCAACAGTAAACATGTTGTGACCAGTGTTGTCACTTCCTCCCAATGATCTCAAACGAGATCACTAACTTTTATAGACTGCTATTCTCATAATATTACATCTACTGGTGTTTCCAAGCATTCAAATGTTTTATGTGTGTTACCTCAACATGTACTAAATGAAATCTTCTAATTGTAGTTTAGTATGACTTATTTTTGCACCTTCATGTTTACACTTCTCAGGAGTTCAATTTCGATATTTTCAAGCTTGTAAATCAATTAATTATAAGCAAAAATTTTTTAAATCTCATGTGGATATCAGAGAAATATATCTAATAGATATAGCATCAAAGTTAGATATGCGTATATACAGACAGATAATTACAAAATCTGTTAATTTTTAAGTGACCTCATACGAGATTACTGGGAGGGAATGGGTTAATACGGCGAAGACATGGAAGTTTCGTACTCGTGTTAGTCTCATCAATTCAGAGAAATTCTTACATACTCTATTGCATGATGCGAACAAATGATTTGAATGATTCAAAATAGCATCAAATATGTGATATTATAGAAAGTATGTACTTGAAACAACTGTGAAACAATTTAGAAATAACAGTGGCCGGGGACATTGGAAGCTGATTTGATATGAGAGATTTAATGCACAATGCTCTCATCATTTTGCTCACTCTGACAACTCTTACGAGTTTCACTAATCGAAGTTTCACTGATCGAACGAAGGGAATTCGATACACCAAACTCACCTCCACTGGATTTGGCAGAGCTCCGTCGACGCTTGGCACGATCGTCGTCTGCTGCAGTGTCGTCGAAGAGCTTTTGTAGAGCAGGAGGACTTGCAGACTTGTGGCCCGTGTTGTGCAGGTAGAAAGGCTCGCTGGAAGTGCTGCTGCTGTTGCTGCTGCTGCTGCTCAGAAGCTGTTGCTGCACTGCTGAGTTGCGCAGTTCCTGTAGTGTGCTGCTGCTGTTGCTTCCGTTGTTACTGTTCATGCTGTCACCGCTGTTGCTGTGGTTACTTTTGACGCTGTTGCGGCTGTTGCTCCTCATGCTGTTGGTGTTGCTGCTGCTGCTATGAACGTTGCTGTTATTGTCACTATTGTTACTGTTGTGGACGTCACCGTTGCTGTTGTGGACGTTGCTGTTCTGGACGCTGCTGTTGTGGACGCTGTTGCTGCTGCTGTGGACGTCGTCATTGCTGCTGCTAGGGACTTTATCGAAGTTACTGCCATGTATGTCATTATTGTTGCTATGGACGCTGCTGTTGCTGCTGTGAACATTACTGTTGCTCTTGTGAACATTGTTGTTGCTGCTATGATCGTTGTTCTTGCTGCTGCGCACGCTGCTGTTGCTGCTGTGGACGCTGTTGCTGCGAGCGGTGCTGTCGCAGCAGTTGCTGCTGCCACCGTTCATGAGGTTTGGACAGCCCTCACAAGAGCCGGACGAGCTCTGCTTACAAGAGCCCTGGCTGGACGCTCGATCTCTTGGTCCAGTGCTGGCGATCTCAGAGTAGTGGGGGTCTATGTCCCCTTCTGCGTGGGGGTGGTGGGAGCACGTGGAGGGCGGGGAGGTGTGGGGACCGCTGCTCCCGTCAGGTGGGTGCAGGTAGAATGGGGAGTGCGAAAAGGAATTCTGTTGTCGAGAGGACTGAAGTGTAAAAAGAAAACAAATATCAGCTAGGGCGAGATCGAAAGGAAAGGCAGAGGGAGGTACCAATAATTGAGTTTGAATAAAAATATTTTAAAATATATCAATAGTCATTACATGGTCCCAATGTTAGGACTTCGCTATAATACTCCCTATCTACCTCCTAGTTTATCAATAGAAGTCGTTTTTTAGAAGGGTTTCGTACAATTACTTGAAAATTGCTAAATAACAAGCATGCAAAATCCATTCTCGTGTTTTGTTCAATAACAGAAAGGAAATTAAAATAGGGACAAGTTTACGATGCCTACCGAGTGAAAGAGCAAGACGAAATTCAAAAATTATCCCACTGATCAAGTCCTACTCGACACCACCTCACTCCTGCCACTCACCTGGCGCCTGCTGGTGTTGCTGTTGGTGTTGCGGGTTGCGCTCTTCTTGCTACTGGTGCTGCTGGTGGTGCTGCTGTTGGTGCTGCTGGTGCTGCTGCGGCGAGCTTTGATGTCTCCTTCTCCAGGAGAGAAGGGCATGTCACTGTACTGCATCAGCAGCCTCACCATCTGCAAACGTGCCAAAAATTAAGATTAAACGTCCTTCAAAAACACGGTGCAATTCGTAATGATAATTGTTCTGCCTTTTTATTCAATCTGATGAAAATATACAGGCCTTTTATATTGTAATAAATTAAAGTTTGTTTTCTAACAGAAATGGTGACGTTGACGGTAAGAAAAAATCTCAGTCGAGTAATTCGCTTGTATTTTATGCGTTGAGTAACGGAGCCAACGAGTGGAATTCAGGTGCTTCATGACATAACTTCACGACAGCGCATTTACTTCTTCTAAACTGGGCATTACATTTTTTTCGATCGAAGTGGACCACGAAATTAAAAAACAGCCTGGCATCTTGTACTTGAATTTATAACTTTTCGTTAGAAATGTGATTGGAGTCGATAATGAAAACAAGCAAATTTGCCAACGCTGCTCTAAGTTCATGCGTGCGCAATTGAGGCTCCCGTGTAAAACTTTCCCAAAATTCATTTGCTTTACTCAACAAGTGAAACTTTCAATACAGAGGATTTTCTTATCGTCTTTTACGAATTGTTTAAATGATCACCGAGAAAATGCCTCTTCTAAAATTTCGAAGACTTGTAAACCAATTCTATCACCCAATTAATAATGAGATTTGTTGTGTTTAAATCGATGCTAAAATTCCTTGGAAAAAGATTGGTTTTCTAAACGCAAATTACTACCCGTATATATTTTTTGCATGATCCGCTAACATTACAACCGGTTTTTTGACATTCAATTTAACTTTCGAACACGCTTGCACCGTAAGTCTCGTAGCTGCAAATATATTATTAGAATTTTCGTGACCGTCTCACAGAAATGGCTGAATACTTAATTCCACTTCATACAGTCAGTTTTGAGGATAAAGGAAAGATTTCTGAACAATAATGGACCCATGACGCCAAGATTGGGGTTCTTGTACGTGGAGAGAGAGTGCCAACTCCTGTACTGCAGAAAACATTCACTCACTACGATGTGTTGTATAAAACCTAAAACATATTTATCAAAACCCAGTTCTTTTGAAAAAAAAGCAATTGACAACATGGTCATTCGTTTCCTCACCGTCAGACAGCCTAAAGGCCCCCTCACCTCCTGATGGCGGTTCTCGATGGCGTCGTGCACGGGCGTCTTGCCCCAGAGGTCGGTCTGGTCAGGGTTGGCCCCGCTGGCGAGCAGCAGGCGAGCGGCGTCCGTGTGGCCCCTGGAGGCGCAGAAGTGCAGCGGCGTCGCGCCGTCCGAGTCGCGCGAGTGCACCAGGCGCGGGTCCACGGAGATCTGCTCGGTGACATGACAGAGGGAGCGTGACTGCAGTGATATCTCTGGTGGTGTGTGACTTGTGACGCATGGGTATACCTCTGGTGGTGTGTGACTTGTGACGCATGGGTATACCTCTGGTGGTGTGTGACTTGTGACGCAAGGGTATACCTCTGGTGGTGTGTGACTTGTGACGCATGGGTATACCTCTGGTGGTGTGTGACTTGTGACGCAAGGGTATACCTTTGGTGGTG
>JACJUY010000335.1:41603-60275 GCA_014220935.1 Platorchestia sp. MABIK
AGCACGCTGCACACCCCACTCACTGCAGCACGCTGCACACCCCACTCACTGCAGCACGCTGCACACCCCACTCACTGCAGCACGCTGCACACCCCACTCACTGCAGCACGCTGCACACCCCACTCACTGCAGCGTGCTGCACACTTCACTCACCATGTACTGCAGCACATCAGTACAGCCCATCTGCGCTGCTGCGTGCACAGGAGTGAGGCCGTCTGCAGCAGGATGGTCGAGCCTGCCGCCTGCGTGCACCAGCTCTTGTAGCACCTGCACGTGGCCCTCCTGCGCGGCGAGGTACACCGGCGTCACGCCAGAGCTGCACATCTCCGTGTTCGCGCTGGCGAGGGGAGAGGGTAGCGTTCACTGGCGGTGTGCGTGTGTTTGTGTGAAGCGCTGGTGCTAATTCCTGTGCTAATTACAGTGCTAATCATTTCGCTAATTTCTGGACAAATCACTGTGCTAATTACAATGATAATTACCGTGCTAATTATTATGATAATTTCTAGGATATTACTGTGCTAAGAACTGTGCTAACAATTGTGATAATTAATATGCTATTTTCTATGATAGCTACTGTGCTTATTTTTGTGCTAGTTTTTGTGCTAGTTATTGTGCTAGTTATTGTGTAACTACTATGATTATTTCTATGATAATGACAGTAAATGACATCGATGGGTTAATGATTAAAAACCATGGACTAAGGATTGGTCAGAAACAATAACTGTGACCGATGAAATAGAGTGTGCCATTAAATAAAACATGTTTTTTACAGTGACGGCGTTGTAAATAAGTTGCACGTTCAGTGCCGGCGTCGTAACAATCGTCAAAATTATACGTTTTTGAGAGGCGTTAACCCTAAAATTTACGCGCTACTTGACTTGCTTTTTTTGCAAGAAAACACACGTAGTTCGGAAAGATAATGAGTCATAAGTTAGCTTAAGCCTCTCCAACTGCAACAATGGTGTTCCAAAGAGGGGAAAGAAAGAAGGTACCATTTACTGTGGACTTAAGGAACTGCGAAATCTACGCAAATGGTTCATAGAAACAGAGTTGAGAAAGAAGTTCATGAAACTAGATTAAAGTTAAGAAGAAAGTAGTAGATGCTGAAAAACAGGACAGCAGTGAAGCAAAATAAGATGGTCCGTAACAAGACAAAAATCCTGTTCTATTTCAACAAAAGAAAGGTCCACTTAACTTTTAGCTCAAGACTTCACATATTTCTCCTGGGAGTGCTAATTCCTATAGATACACAAAATTGTCTCCTCCTGAGGTGAGTAAACCGAAAAAATGGCTCTTAACTCGTTGACCAGTTAATGGAGCTGACCAACCAGTAGTCACATACTCAATTTTTATAGATACTTAATCAAAGCTAAATAAAATCATGATCCAGTGAATGTTTGCTGTTTTAGAAATTGCTCACTACTGGTCGATATGCGTCATTATGCAAATTTCCTCCGTGTACACCGGAGGCTCACATCGAGTTCATCGAGTTAAACCAAAAAAAAATAGATTTTATTTCAACAGATAAAAAATCTACCTAAGGCCGCCGTCACACTGCGACCAAATAGTAACGTTTCGTCATAATCATCTACAGTCTGCGGCACTACTCGGTCTGTCTAGCGCTGCGAAACCGTCAGATTCTACCCTTAGTTTAGGACCAGTTAGGTCAAACTAAGGCTGAAATCTGATTATTTCGTGGCCCTGGACAGACCGACTAGTTCCGCTGACTGCATATGATTATGATGAAACGTTACCACTTGGTCTCCGTGTGACAGCGGCCTAACACTCAGCTAGGGACTAGACGCCCAGCTGTTATTTGTACCGATGTGTAAATTAAATTGTTGCTGCCGATAAAATACAGTTACTCTAATTCAACAAATGTCATGTTGTCCACAGTGCATAAGACAACAGCACGTAACTACATCGAGAAATACTGTAAATGGTGTCTCTGTCAGAAATATTCCGTACATTTTAACAGTCATACCACGCACATAAATCCCTCTGTCTCCGGCGTTTGATTTCAACCCTTTGAGAAAAATTTCTCAGCTCAACTTAAATTCAACGCAAGTACAGTATATGGGACTTGTTTCTAGGTTCTTGCACTTCTTCATGAAATTTGTCCATTTATCTGACCAGATGGTGGAACCAAAATTTTTCGCTCACATGATTGGGTTACTGATAAGTAACTGAAAAGATCATTGATTAATTTCAAGCACAAATAGAGCTTTTGCTCTGAACAATGCTGTGCAAAAGCAAGAACAAATTCAGGCAGTTTTTCACAAGCGAAATAAAGTGGTCAAAATTCTTTGCTGATGAAAATGTTGTTAGTCGAAAAAGAAGACACGTACGACGGTCCACGCTCGTGTTTTTCCGTAAGTCATTGGAAAAGATGTGAAGCTGGAAAAAATAATTTTTGGCGAAGTGCATTTATGAAAACGACGCTGCTTCAAGGCAGCAAAATTCCATAAAGTCATAAAAACGGAACAGTGACGGCTATGCAATGACTGTTACTATTCGGTGTGGCAATAACCATTACACCACACTCAAGCTAAACGCAATAGCAATAAATACGCGAAAAAAAAACAATTAAAGGCTAGAAAAGACGTATAGCTGAGCAGGCCGTTTTCGACGACTAGATAATGAAGAAAATCTTGTGCGGAGGCAAATTATCAAGAGAGATGAAGAGCAATGCAATTCAACAGTAACGTGCGCTTGAACGTTGCCTAGATTTTTCTTCCCAATCACCTTCAATGGGAGACGCAACGTCATCAACTCACCACTTGCCCCTCAATTGTTTGCTTGCACTCGTTAGTCGAGTTGCAGAACGAAACAATCGCCTTCATTGAGGTCACGCTCGTAAGTCTCTCGTACGCAAAAGAAAATGCTCCTAGTGCAATTGGTCGCTGAAATTAAAACTCGTGAAGCGACCAGAATGACTCGACTGAACGTCCCTCTTCTCTGGGCACCTCTGAGCCTATAACTCTACGTCAATATACCGATATGTAGCACATTTACGGTGTTTATTAGCGGCCTGAATAATAATTATATGTTCTCGGTGATCAGCACTTTGGGAAATTTATTTGAGGGAGAATTACTCGCAAATAAAGTACCCTAAATCGCTAAAGCTGATTAAACGAAAGATCATGACGTCATTATGAAAAAGTGAGATTTCTCTGTTCTATCGCAATCTACATCTCGCCTATATGAAGAAACTCAAAACCCACGCGCTTCTGATAGCGAGCACTCGGGGGCAAATTGTTCAGCCAACGCAAAGAATCGAGCCCGTTACTCGCTTAAAACAATAGAATGCATCGATGACACATCGGAGACGCAGAGTAGCATGAAAATAATTTTCTGAGGACAGTTGTTCAGTGGGGTGAAGTACGGCAGCAAGATAACATTACCAACCAGAAAAAGTACGAGACGTATTCGTAGTATAGCGTTGATACCGGTGGTACCGACAAGTAGTAAGTTAATGACAAAGAGATCTGTACGGCTAAAACAGAACCAGTGTATCATCTTCGAACGTCTCAAAATATGCTACTTGTGTGGAGATACGTGTAATACATTTCGAACAAATTGGACGAAAGTAAAGCCACACTTTAAATCTTTCATCTCTAGTAATTAAAGTAAGTTTTTGCTAAGTACAGGAAGATTAAGTGGATCAATACTCAGCTGTTCAAGTGTGCCGATATCGAAGTAACTTTCTGGGCACGAGCTTTGCAATTACTTTCCGACGTTGCTCTTCTCTCACGAATGTTTGTAATTTCTTTCTGCGAATACAAATGGCAAGCTATGCGTATTAATTAGATTTTTAATGCACACTCACACTTAAAATTTGAAACACCTGATTTTTACGCCCACTTCTCACGAGTTTCGTAACGGTCTCAGTAAATTTACAATTCTGACTCTGATATCGAAACGATAAGATATTAGTATTAAGTATAAACCAGTGTCATCTTCTCAAGGAGAATGTAGCCCTGAATCTGGGGTAAAAACGTAGGGGCCGATGAGTGAGGTAACAAGTACAGTTCGGCCACACACGAAAAAAGTTGGCCCTCCTCGAAAAAAGTCGCAGGGGCCAAACAGAAATATCTTTCGAAACTGGTTCATTGGATGGCCTGCTTGGCAGATGAACTCCTAAAAACTTATCTAAGCAGCGTACTCGACCTAAACTGCGGAGAAAAAGCACGCGGCAACGACCATCCTGGGAAGATGACCACTCAACATATCCAGGAGATAAGTTTGTACTTGTAAGTCGTAGGAGATTTCCTGAATTACGAAAAACGTGAAATAAAGTGGAAGGAAAATCTAGGAAACATGGGAAGCAAAATCACGAAACACCTTGTAGTAATTCTGGAGGAACCGAACTTTAATGATTCATTTTTTCGTCATCAGGAGTGTCCGTCAAAATGCTTAGATTAGCCGCTATTTCTACCTTTACAGCCGTAATTATTGAAATTAATTCCTACACACGTACACTTCTACCAGTGCATAGCCAATGCAAGCTTAAGAATAATTAGCTAACAAGACCCTAAACTATCGTTTGATATTTTTAGTATGTGAGCAATGTAAATTTAACCCCTTGTTCTCTATGTATTTATAACTTCTTCAGCACATGTTCTGCAGCCAAGTAGAAATATGAGCGTTTTTGATCCTTACTGTATGAGGGAAGAGATATGACTAATTGCATGCCAAAAGAAGTATAATACAGAACTGAACTAGACTCAGGAAACTTGACTGAGGTACTGGCCTCGGTATTATTTTTCTGTCACTCCATCTGGTAGCTAAATTCTCCTAGAAAAACTTAATAACGTTTTTGCGCCGTGAGCAAAACTTGAACGTGAAATTTGTACCGTGAGCAAACTTGAGCGTAGCTGAAGTATTTCGCCACACAGCGTGACCCATTTCCAACCAAGCTTTCACCGTGAGCAGCGCTCTCGTACAAATGCATGGTCAGATCCTGATGCTAGAGGAGGAGCACCAGCTTCATGAGAGAAAGCATTGGAAGTCTTCCCCTTCCAGGCAATTGAGTTGTTCTAATAAATGGGAAACTATCCGAACACAATTGGGAAAACGACAAGCGCGTGAAGCGAGAGCTGAGTCCTGAGAAATATTTTCGGTTCACTATTTCTCGTATAAAACTTTCCTAATTGACTTTTAGCCCCTAACCAGGCAAGGATGATTTTACTTGTTTTCACCTAATTTGTATTTTCAAAGTGCGAAGAGTACATTCGTCGGAGATGATGCATCAAAAAAACAAGTTCAGGCAAAGTTAAACGTCGATTCAGAGCCCTCATCTGCTGTCAGGGAGTTTAGCAATACAAATTTTGTAAAAAGCAAAAAGCAATCGAGGAAAAATGAAACGTTTCTTCGTGAAAAAATCATCGAGAAGAGGTTAATTTACGCATTCAACACTTGTGTGTACGCTACTTTTCTCTCCATGGCACGAGGGGCTTAGCATCACACTTCGGACAGAGTAAAGGTTCTATCCCAGTTCAACATTCTGGGTACTTTTACCCGAGTACGTGCAGCGCCTGTTTTGATTATCGCAAACTGAAAAGATGAGTAAAAGAGGTTCCCCAGACACTCTTCTGCGCATTGAGTATCAGCGCTTTACTCACTCGCATCCTTTTCTTGGATAAAGAATTTGATCATACGTTAGCGTAAGCCTCCCTAACCACAACAAAGGTGTTCATAGAAAGGAAGTATACAAACGCCACTTAGTATGGAGTTGAGGATACGTGAAATCTATGTACAATAATTATATGTTCCCACTCAAGAACCCCTGTGCATAGAACAGTGAGTTAGGAAAGAAGTTCATGAAACACTATAAATGTTCAAAATAACACTAGGTGCTAAACAAGAGCAGAGCAGTAAGCCGATAAAAAGTTCCAAACGAAAAAAATTTATTTAAAAAATTAGGCCGATCTAACTTTCAGCTAGGGACATCATGCTTAGATAAAGGAAGACTCCTTTTCTTAAAGATGCTTCAGGGACAATCGAAAATTTGCAGCTTCACAAACCAAACTATACTCTGATCACAACAGTCCAAGTGGTACGAGTTTTTTACTATAGCTGAGCCTGGACAATGATTGGATGGAAATACCATGATGCTCAGCATGACACAGATGAGATATTTTTGTCATTATTTCACTATCGATCAACGGGCTTTTTTCACATCGGAAAACAATTGCTTAGGATTTAACAGTTATCGTTAAGCATGTTAGACTGTATCGTGCTTCGTTTTATGTCAGTACAAGTAGAAATGAGAATGGATTTGTGTGTTACTGTGCTTGTGGGATGAAAAATGTGAACTGGCTGGTACAAGATATATTGTAATTCAACGAGCACAGAAAGAAATCGGAATTAAGTAAAGAAGACATGTGAATTAGAAGCTTGACGATTAGCTTTGAAACACTAATCTTCGCTGCACAGCTTGGCAGGAGCTTGAACCAGAGATGTGCGTGAGCAAAACATGACATTCTGATCGCAACATCTGGTGTCTGCTCCAAATATTTTCCACCTCTTCAACGGTGAAAATTTGAGCAAAATTATAGGGAAATGCTTAGTAAAAAATGTATATTTTTTTTATCGACTGCCACGAATATGTCTTTATTCTTTCAATTTACTGAGGCTAATTATACAGATATTTTGAAGACCTTGCTGGAAATTTTCGTTTCGCCTACTTCTCACTGATGTCACTTTGCAATCTGACCCATATCTTTTCATCGTAGCGCAAGCTCTTTAAGAACATCTAGATAACGAATAAAAATGAAAAACAATAGAATTTGAATGATCATATCGAGATGTGCCTATCGAGGCATTTCTAAACTTCTCTGGACGTCCCTAGGCAAAAGGGATTTCTTGAAGAATAAGCACCCTCTACGGATCCTGGAGGGCTTATTCTTCAATTGAAATGAAACCGAGGGCATTTTTTCATTTGTAACTTATGGGAGTAGATAAGTTTGTAAGATGTAACAATTCTACGAAGCTTGCTAAAATTATTTTGGTTGAGTGTAACGTTTAGTCATGTTAAGTTTTACGCCAAGTAAATGCTTGTTTTTTTACGGTGTTCTTGTTACTTTTCATAGCAATGAATTATTTTTATAAAGTAATCAGTCTTATAAATTATTATTTTGTGTACTAAGCATTTTAAAATGTAATAAAGTTATCATCAATTGATTCATATTAACTCGTATTCGTAAGTCTGCACACAAACCCTTGGGTTGTCTATTCTACAGGTTATGAAAAGTCAGATTGCCACTACAAGTATGACTTCATTGGTTGTTAATAGTCAGGTGATCTGACTAGAGTTGCGTCCAACCCAGGAATCCCGCCTTAAGGCATATCAATAATTAATGGATTTGCGAGCCAATTTGTCCATTAAAATTGGCTAATTTGCGACCAATATTACGACAGCCTCAGTTCAATTACAGCATAAAGATGTCAGCATAACCTTAATAATTTTCTTTATTCCTGAAAAGCTCAATTGCCATGCAAATTTGAGAAGAGCATTCATCAAAACGAGGTGCATGACTTGCAAGGCGTTGCGCAAAACGGGCGCGCCTCTTGCATCGCTCGACGACAAAGGTAGGCTCTAGATCGACGCCCCGGCGGGCACGGCGCAACTAGGACACTTTCATCGGTTTTTGCTGCCTTCGGCGACCAGTGGATCCGATTGAAAGAAAAACTGCGACGGCGCGCTGAAGACGAGCCGCTGGCCTCCGGACATGAGCAAGAAGATGCGTCGCCAAATGGCACTTTCTTCACTGGCGCGACAGTCGAGAACAAATTTTAGAAACTTTATTGCTTAATAATTGATCACTTTAGCAACGAAACAAGATTTGTGAGGAGTAGGACAAAATAAAACTGATCAGAAGAAGGCCTTTAGGCATAATCCAGCCATAATTTATGAAGACACACTATACTGGATTCATTTTCTGTTCTAAGAACAGCTGACAGAAGAGAGTTGACAAGGGAAATATTATTTCGATTTAACCAGACGCATTTTACTCTGAAAGCCTTTCTAATAGTGTAATAGTAGAAAAGCTAACAAATACAAAGTTAACACAGGAATGAAGATCCTTGGTACTGCTAAAGAGGAGATTTGAGTAGGTTTCAAGATTTCAATTGGTTGTCTCACCAGAGACGAAAACTTTTTGTAAACGCTAAAATTCTAATAACATGAACATAGAGTTGGTTGTAAAATGGGTTGTCAAGCCAAGTTGATAACAAATTAGTAAATGTTATTGGAAACATGAATATCAGTAAAAAATTGGGATAAAATTTTGGAGTGATAAAAAATATTAACAGCCTCTGAAGTCTAGACAAAGGATGTCGCTATGAATTTTTATTCATTCTTTCGAATGATTAAAAACTTCAAGTACATACGTTGCTGTTACTCTTAAATTTACGTTATGTCGAAATGCGTACAATTTTCCCTTTTTTGCTCTTTTTCGACTTTTTGGAAATGAGCCTGACGCAGTGTGCTGTAGATCTGTAGAAATTGCAGCTCTTCCTTCTTGATTCTCACTTCGAAGAAGCTTTCTACTCTTTTAATTTGATGTTTCAACTCCATCCTATAACGGATGCAATGCTGCAAAATGAAAGTGCAAACATTCCTTAAAAATTTACTTCTATCGTAGAAATTCCTTGCGGTTGGCAAGGAAATATAATAAAATTGCGTTAAGCTCAGGCGACAAAATTCTTCATTGTTTATTAGAGAAAGTGAGTAGGTGAGGATATGCTTTCACAATTCTCGCATAAGGTTTGTTTGCGCACGCGCGAGCGAGTGGCCATCAAGAAGATGTTCTCTTTGAGAGCACTCAGATATTCCAGAACACAAATACTTCATGGTAGTATCATTATGCTAATAGGTATAATCAAGTTGAATGTTTCCAATGACACCTTACTATTCAAAGTTTTCCCACAAATTGACGTTTTTGCTCTGATTAAATATTTTGAATAGGAAACGAATACTCAATTGAATCGCTTTTATCCGGGTAGGAAGCTTAAATATAATCCTATAAAGATACTAAAAAGAGCAAACCTTTGAGAGCGTTGAGATCTTGCAGTCTTTGATTCCTTGTGCTGTCGGGTTGAACCTTCTCCAGCAAGACTGCTGAACTTATCATCTTCAGGTAAATTTTCCTTTACATGTAAAATGAAATCAGAATCCTTCTCTTGAGTCATAGTTTTTCTTCGATGTCGGGAAGAATTTATTTTATCTTGTCGAGTATCATTCTTTCTTAACGCAGCGTGTTTCTCTTTATTAGAACTAATATCACAGTTTTTTCGAAGCGCATCCTCGATAAGCAAAGCATTGCAGTTGGAAACCGTAGCGGTTTTGAGGGCAGAATCAGTAATCGAGTTCAGTTTTTGCGACGAGTCGCTGGAGACCGGAATTGTGGAAGCGGACGCTAGAACCACGTGCGATTTTTTAGGCTGGCCCTGCATGTGGAACGAGACGTCCGATTTTAAAAACGAAGAATCTGAACACGCCTCCACAGCAACATTGCTTGCGTTGGAAGACCAGCTAACATTTTGCTTCTTTTCACCATTGATGCCTTTAGCTTTGAATCGCGTACCTGGGAACCTCAAGCTTATGCGTGGTAATGATGATCGTTTACTGTTCTTTGTTCTTAAGGACCCATACTGTTTTGTACCACTTCGATTGAAACTTGATGTGGGCTTGATGTCTGAAATACCTTTTCCTTCCTGCGCGGAAGATTTCGAGTTCTCATTGTGTAAGGTAAAGAAAGGTACATCGGAGTCTTCATTCCTCTTAGCGTATTCTAAAGATAGGTTTTTGGTTTCAACAGGTGTTTCTGACACGCCAGAAGACGCTTGTGTTCGCTTACCAGCTGTTGAATAGAAAGAACGCAGATCATAAATTTTCGCGCAGTCGTGATTGGTCAAATCGCACAGCGGCGGCAACGGTTTAGTACAGTTGCTCATTTCGCATTCGCTCTTACAACTTTTGATCGAATGCTCAATGACATTTTCTTCGTGCTGCATTTTTTTGCTCAGATGAATCGCTTCCAAAACGCCGGCCTCAAAGCTGTCCAAGTAGCGCATATTCTTGGCATTCTTCTTTCCGTGTTTCGTTGACTCGCAAATCACCTCAATTTTAGCCTCATTTTTTTCCTTAGATGGCGTTCGACTTTTACGATAATTTTTAGCCTCTCTCCTATGCTTTCTTTGGTGTCTCCTGTTTTCTTGCAAGCGCCGACGCTTCGCGGAGATTTGCTTCAAGCTCGTTTCAGACTTGAGCTTCAGCAAGTCAGCCGAATGAGGGGAGTACTCACTCGACACGCTGATCGTGGCACCCATCGTACAGGGGAGGCAACTTATGAGTTATGAACTGTAGATGGGGAAATTTTCGCTTGCATTCGAGTTTCATAGAGCTTGAAATTCGTCCGAATTCCTAATAGTAATATATATGATCACAATACGTCTCATTTAATTACAAATTTAAAAGCAACAAATTGATTCACAGATTCACGTCCTGCAAATAAATAGATAATAATTCATTTTTTTGAGAATTGATCAACAGAATGATTACCCAATAAAGAAAAAATCAATGAAAAGTGGGAAATGATAAGCAAAATAAATTGCACTTGGATGTCAAGAGAATTGAGTGGATATGAGGCTTACGGGTTCTCAACATTTTTTTTACTAACGTAGCATTTTTTTACTACTCAGCATTTGATCTTGAAGCATCAACTTATAGAAGTGATGTGAACCAAGGACAATGACCTAGGTCTTCAAGTTGATGACCTAGCATCACTAAGAACTGGAAATGTTGAGAAAAACAGAACCGAAGGAAGACTGCAGAGCATTCACAGCCCTCGTGGTTTGAGGTAATGTTAGATAAATTTGCAAACAAGCTAAAACTCTAATATTTGCCGTGTAGGCCATCCTTAAAATTATTACCTAATCTCTATTCAGAACCTATTTGAAGTCACCCGCGTTAGAAATAAAACTTTCGTCTATTAAAGCATTTCTTATAAAAATTTGACCGTCAAAATAATCGAAGTGTTTATGCATTAAAAATCATTCCACTCGCTCAAAATGATGATTTTCCTCCAGAAAATAATTCGCTTAATAAGACTCACTTATCACACTTGGTTGCCAAAGTGACGTTGCACAACCGCAACACTTCCGTGTTTTAGAGTTGCAAAACAATCAAACTTACGCGTGTGAGGACGCAACGTTCTGGAGGTGTTGACAAACAACAAATGCTTACTGACAAGGATAAAAAGGAAAACTTATGAAATGCATTCGCTTCCACTTTCAGTGAAGGAAGAAAAAACCTTAACGCGAAAAATGTCTCGACAATGAAAGAATCAATCAACAAATTTCGTCCACTTAGTTGGACAAAATTTTTCCTTGATAACGAAGAAAAATGAAATTACGCTTAAAATTGTTTTGAACATCGCTTTCACTGGTAAAATAAATTAATGTTTTCCACGACGTAGGCTCTGTCTGTTTTGTCTCTTGGTAAGCATAAACTATATTGTAATGGATATGCGAGTATTACGTTGTGTTAAAAGTTCACGTTGTCTACTTTCCCTTCCACTGGGATGATCACGACACTCATAGAAGACTGTGAATGATTCTTAACACCCTGATTCCTGTATTGACTTTATTTAGTACTCCTTTGTTCTTTCAAGTCAATAAAAATTAATACAATATTTGTTCCAAATATTTTCGAGGCAGCCGAAAATTCACTGTCCTGCTTTGATGAATAATTCAATTCAGCCCATCCAAAAAGTATTACCACCATCTCTAAAGTAATCACAGAATATCGTTCACCACACAACTAATTGCAACACGCTACATTGAGCAACGTAGATTTCACACGTAGCTCCATGAGCTCAAAAAGGCTTCGACGCGCCGAAGCGAAAACTTTAGCTCGTCGACCGACGAGTTCCACAGCTGGCTCCGTACTGAGCCAGCGACCTGCTTAGTGCCGCACCATCTGCCGCAAGGGAGGGACCAGCTGCCAGGAAGATGGCACCGCGGGCAGCAACCATCGACAATTTTACTGAAGACGCGTGCCATTCGTCAGAACTGAGAGGAAGCAACACAGCGGGATACCTCTCACCTCAACGAAGATGGCACTGGGGCGAGAATACATCAATTGAGGCGCGCTTGGTCTTTACTGGGACCTCAATGAAATATTCAAGTTTGATAACACATTCTATTGCTTTGAAGCTTTAAACATTCTTCCCTACTTGGCAAGTAATTTAAAAGAAAAATGCTCAGTTTTTCACTGTTGTGAAAATCTTTTTATTAAAGACTGACGCATAGCGCTGGTAGCAACCGTGTATGGCGCAAGGCGCTGCATGGTAGCCATCGTGTATGGCGCAAAGCGCTGCATGGTAGCCACCGTGTATGGCGCTCAGCGCTGGTAGCCACCGTGTATGGCGCTCAGCGCTGGTAACCAATCACAGCACGACTCACATCAGCAGTGGATTTGAGATCACAGTACGGCTCATAACCGTAGATTGCTTTATTATAAATTAGTTTTAGTGCCCCTTACCACCACAACAAAGATGTTCAAAGAGAGGAAGAATGAAGGCACCATTTAGTATGGAGTTAAGGGAACCCGGAATCAATATACAAGTGTGTTCCCGCACAAGATCCCGTGCGCATAGAAACAGTAAGTTAATAAAGAAGGTTATAAAACAAAATAACGTTGAAGAAGAAAGTCAGAGGTGCTGAAAAACAGGACATTATTGTACCAAAAATGGATGGTTCTTAACAAAACAAAAAACGGTTTATTAAAAAAAAGAAGGCCTGCTTAGACGAGGCTCACCTATGGGATACAACTTGTATCCCAGATACACAAGTTGTATCCCCCTGAGGGGGCGTAGAGCCGTAGTTTCAAATTTACTACACAAGACAGCTGGCAGGCGTACAACAACCACTAGAACAAATCACACACAAGCACCTGCGTGCAGCACCATTCTCCCTCGGTGAGGCAGGTATGTGGTTTGAAATGTGCGTATTACCTGACTGTATTTTGCTGTACGAAACCAGACTAACAGCCTTGATTTTTAATTCATTTCTAAGTGCACTTCTGAGCACTGGTCACCAGTTCTTGCAGGAGAAATTTCTATGAAAATTTTCTCTGCAATTTCCAAAGAAAAGAGAAACTGGCGGAGAAGATTGCTTCAGAGGACTGCATTGGCCTCATTGATGCTGTCGGCGTAGAACAGAAAGGACATTACCTGAGTCCACACAATACGGTCTTCAGTTTGATCAAGAAAGCGTGTTTTTGGAATTTTTCAAAATTCTTGATTGTTGGACAAAAATATGAATCTGGATATAAGAGTGATTTTTCTTCTCCAATGAGTACTGTTCTTGCGGATGAATATCTAAAAAAGTTATTCAATTAAAAAAAAAGAATTACCCAACCTCAGTTCTAAATGAGTGAAACTTTTTACAAATATGTCATTTTTCATTTTAGCTGCGTATGTCCTTGGACTGAAATAAATATTCTGTCAGGTACTTTCTACAGTGTTTCATTTTAAAGTATCAATGTAAGTATCTAAGTGTCTCGCCCCAGTGTTTCTTTTTAAGTTCGCGAGGAGCACAAATATCCTGGGGAAAATTCAGATGTAATCCCTGGAATCCTGTAGAAATACGTACACAAATTTGTGAAAAAAATCTTAAATACATCTGCTGTATATTCTATGTACTACAGCATGGAGAGAATCTCTTCATTAGACTCCAAGAATATATTTTATATGGGACCAGATACTCGAGAAAATCCCACAGTAGATGAACATCAATGGTTTTTATTTTCTCTCAGGTCACTCAAATAAGAGGCACCAATTCGCTGGACACGCAACGGGCGATACTGTTCAGGGATTTTAATAAAAAGGAAAGTGAAGAGTGCAGTGCATAAAAGGACCGACAATGTGCCAGCAGGGCAGGGCTTCTCCACTTACTAGCAGCGCTGCTCTCTCTCCCCGGAGGTGCGCCTGCTGCTGCAGGTTCTTGTCCGCGCTTTCCAGTGCGGGAATCACTGAAGAAAGCACGGCAGAAGCGACCTCAAGGCGACCTGTGCGCGGTAAAATTCCACTACTTTTCTTTCCAGTAGCTGGAGCCAGGGCGCTTCTTTGCGTTTGTGCAAATGTATATTTTTTCTTTAGCTTCAATTTTGCATCTTTCCTCGAAATGGGATTCGTATTTAAGACTGAGAATCATATGTGCACAAAAGGTTTCTTAACTGTAGTGATAAGTTGATGGGACAAAACTAATGGCGTAGAAATTTAATTCAGTAATTCAGTAGCAAATCAATAATTTACATTTCCTAAATTCAACTTGATGAAGATGAAAAGACGAAGAAGAGAAAGAGAAGAAGGTATGAAAACAGAAAAAGTTGAGTGGGCACTAAAGGTAGAAGTCTGGATGGCCTGTCTATGGCTGAGGTAACATAACAGTGTCCCGCTGTGCCATAACACAGAATAGACAAACATAACTAACTTAAGCTTAGTGCCAATCCTCTGAGGGAGACGGATCAATTCAGATGTTTTCAGTTCATCCCTGAGTACATTACTCATAAAAAGTTGTACACCGCTGTCAGGACTTTTCCATTGCTGTCATCTCATCAAACTTCACTTGAAAGCGTCAAGTAAGGAAGTGATTTGTGCACTTCTTCTGCATTGTGAGCAATTCAATTTGGTCAGTGACAACTTGGATTAGATAAAATTATTAGTGTTAAGCCTCCATGACTACAGCCATGGCGTTCCTAACGGAAGAAGGAGGAAGGAATCATGCAAGATGGGGTTAAGGGAACAATCTATTCAACAGGTGTTTTCTCACCCATAGAAACTGCAAGTTAGGAAGTAAGTTCATGAAGCAAGATAAAAGTTGAAGAAAAAAGTACTAGGTGTTGAAAAACAAGACAGTTCTGATACTAAAATGATGGTCTGTTAGGAAAATCACTCATATTAGGCCATATTTGAATAATAGTTTACGAGCTAAGCGGCATCAGGTGTCACTGATATTTATAACCTCACTTTCATTTCATTGCCCTATCGTTTTATACCGAATTCTTCGAAGCTTTTTCCAGACTTATTTCCGTCAACCACAAGAGAGAGGCAGACTTAGGTAACACGGGAAGATTAAACAGTGCTCTGGATTCAGGTGCTTTTTACGTACCGACGGCCTGCCTCTCTGACCACTTTTTTTCCGATATACGTTACTAACCTAAGCTGAATGCGATATTACGAATTTTGGCGCACTGGGGCACACGAACCCTGTGTTGAAGCGATGAGTGCTTCTGAGCCATCCCTCGTCTACTGTACGTACTTCCCGCGCTGACCATCTATGGCCAGGACTGGCTTCACCACAGAGGCAGTAAGTCAACGGTATATTGAATGTAGTCGTGTTAAATGCCAGTGATTGTTTCGTGAGGCCTGTGGCATTGCTACACAGCTTCTAAACTAAATGGGAATAATTTATCTCGACTCCCTCCTGGTACACATGATTTTCACGAGATCATAAATTTCTGGATAGATGAAGAATTTCTGAATTGATAGAAAATTAAATATTAAATACTTAAAATTGATGGATATGAAATCTATTAAATTTATAGATAATAGATGAAGAATTTATTAAATAGATTTAATTTTCCGAAATGATGGATAATTTAGAATTTTGCATTATAGAGATTCCGATGAAGTTACTGAACTTTTGGAATATATAAAAAATTCACCAAGTTTGCTAAATTGTTTAGAGTTTCCCGTTTTTAGTCCGTTAGGAGGATTCACGCCCCAGTAAGGATAATAGATTGCAAATACGGAAATTAAATACGAACGCAAATCAGCATTACAATACAATTGTAGTCCGTGTACAAAAGAATACACGGGCAAATTTTGACTACTGAGATCTATGGAACAGACGCAAGACAAATTTAAAGTTAACAAGAACAAATAACACTGAGCTGGGTCGTTTGGGTAACGAATAAAGTAAGGAATCGTCCGAGTAGTAGGGATACTTAAAACAAAAGAATAAATTTATAAACAACGGAACGCTCATTTCGAACACTGATCACTATATCGACACAAATCACAGTTGTAGCATCAAACTAATGAAATTATCACACAAAGAAAGGCTCACCAGCAGCATGGACGTCACAGGCACAAAGAAACAAACGGAGGGATCGTCACATGCCGCTCTGCCGCGAACTAAATGCGATATGGGTAAGGGATTTACCTTTAGCTATCGAAGGTACATTATTTTGATACTACAATATTCTCGCTAACAAATCCTAACATGAATCGATTAAAGATTTACGGAATAGATGCTCATTATGACTTTATTTAACCCGTAGAGACTTTTGCTGCACATTAAGCATACTTCGTCACAAAAAAAAAATTAGTATTCTACCTTTCTTTTCTTTAAAAATGTAGTTTTCTTCCCCAGCCTCTTTCTCTTAACGAAAATGAGACAGGGAGCTCAAGCACGGCACGACTCTCCGGCCATCTTGGATCTGCTGTCCGTCATTCGAGCAGACAGATCGAGTTTTTATTTGTCTCACCACCAGCGCTGAACTGATGCTCTGAGCTGCTGATGTACTATTGATAGAGTACATGGAGTAAATAATTATTGATTTTTCCATTCCGTGCAAATAGCAGAAAAACTGCTGAGTTTAATTTTCAACGTCTATTTCTAGGTTTTTTCTAAAAAAAATTGTCATTATGGTGCGCAAAAAATAAAATAAAATTCTATTTTAACAAAAGGCCTGCCTAGCCTTCAGTTCTGGACCTCGCATCTTACTCGTAAGAGCTCTAATTACCATAGAGACGAGCACAACAGTTGTCTCCCTATTAAGGACGAACAGCGACGAGAAAATCTCGATTGACATTAATAACACATAGTCGAAAATTATTGCAATTTAGGAAATCGTACTAGAAATTCATGCTGCGAAACAAAACGAGTTAGAATGCCATACATCCGGATGAGCACGAAACTCGATAAACAAGTTTCAGTAAGACACTTATCTAGCTACTGCAGTATGAGTACTCGACTCCGTAACTGACTCTCTTGCTTACAGCTTAGTCATGACCCTAATTTCTTTTCAGGTCTTCACTCTTTAAGACAATAATTACAGATCCTCGATCACTACGCTCACGGCGTATTGCTCTAATTTGTAATAAAGGCAAGTAACCGCTACGCGAACACTGCGATCAACATAACTGGAGTCTCCTATGCAGAAAACATCACAGGACTCGCGCGATTGATAAAAAATAATAATGTAGCCAACAGACATGAGAGGGTAGGGTTGATCTTAATATCCCCATTGGCAACTAACCAACATGAACAGAAAAGGTATACATACCGGGTGTCCCACAAAAATGTCCCCGACTTATTAGTTGATTATATCTAAGCTTTGAATTAACAAATTTGAATTGTCTTTTTTTCACAACGTAGTAAATTTTGTTACCTTTTCGAATAATTTAAGTTGTTGAAAATCGGTTGAATAACTATTTTACAATGATCGATTGACTGAAAGGGGTAGAAAAGTAAACTGTTCAAAGAAAATGGTTGTATAGCAATATTGATATTTTTTCATTATTATGTAATTTTTAAAAAACCGAACAAACAAAAGAGTAGCAAATCATTACCTTAAATAACGTTTAAACAAAGAAAGTAATTTAGTATCCTTCGACATACCCTCCATTTCTCATTTCCCTTCATTTCTGCGCAACTCTCAAAGTTAAATCAGGAGAGTTGCAAGCAAAATTCGTCAAATTCATGCAAAAAAACTTACAAAGCGAGCATCGTGGGAAAATGTAATTTTGAAGATTGGATTTGATTAGATGTTAGTTTAAGCCTCTCTAATCGCTACAAAGGCATTACAAAGAGAGGAAGGCACCATTTAGTATGGAGTTATGGAACGCAAAATCGATGCACAAAGTGTGTAGAAACAGTAAGTTGAGAAAGAAGTTTCCGAAACAAGATGAAAGTTGAAGTAGAAAGTAGTAGGTGCTGAAAAACAAGTCAGTAGTGAACCAAAAAAAAGATTGTCCATTACTAAACAAGAAACCTATTCTAGTTCAACATGAAAAAGACGTACCTAACTTTTAGCTCGGGACCTCACATTTTCCTCCTGAGAGTGCTAATTCCCATAGGTACATTGTTTGTCTCCCCGTGACGGTAAGTAATTTTAAAATTAAAAAAACATGGTTATTTCATAATCAAGGGTACGTTTCCGTAATAGTCGGATTTCAACCTTTGGTGAATTATGATCTTTTAAAGTGACTCTGAAGTTGTGAAGGTATCTTATTTGAGATTGGGCAGAAGAAAAAAATTTCTCATCATCTCCACGGTTAACTTTTCTTAATGTACACTGTTAATCGTTTCTCAACTACTCTGTCCATTGATAATATTTTAGGTTTTTGTGATATGCCGATCTCAGTTAAGACGCTTAACCACGTTTATATACGTTCGAAATATCAATGATCTGGAAACCCTCCTCAATGTGTCGAATCCAAATTTTCTTCCTTCGAGGAACAAATTGATCACTTTCGTCAAACATGTTGCCTAGCAAGTCATATAAACTTCATGTATTACTCCCTTTCTTCTCATGCTTAGGCAAACCTCACACGTTAATATTACTGATGATTTTAAATAGAAAACGCAAAAATT
>JACJUY010000335.1:72216-85747 GCA_014220935.1 Platorchestia sp. MABIK
ATTTTGTTTTAATGTTCCCTCTATCACAATTATAATCAGTTCAATTAGATACCAGTAAAAGTGGTAAAGGGAAAAGTGAAATTTCCTGCATAAATGTTGTTCCTATATGTACCTGTACCAAGTGCCTTCTTCAGATCAGACGCAAAGGAGTTGATCGATTTTCTCCTTTGCAGCCTGGCGCTATCTACGCCGCAAGGGATAAATGCCTCAGGGCAAAGCTAATATTAAGTAGCACCCAAGAAAAATACGACAGAATGAATTCGATTTTTTAGAATTTCAACACAATTTTTCTAAATTTCAGCAGAACAGTTTGAAAAGCAGGAGACGCGCGTCTGGAAGAGTAGGGGTAACAGAAAAGGCAGTAAAGAATTTCAAGTGGAATCAGGAAGATTTGTTTACAGTATTTTGAGTGAACAAACTAGGAACGTAATCACAAAAGGCACTTGGCCTGTTCAACGGGAAGGAGAATATTTTTTGTGTTCCTTCGCTACTTCGTGGATTCCCAGTCTAACTTTTTCACCGGAGCATGCATGTTTTCCGCCGCCTAAGCGATTTAATTACTTGAGCGGCTAAAAACATGCATGCAGGCTGCGAAAAAGTTGGACTGGGTTCACGACTTAGCAGAGGTTTTGATACGAATACATATATACAACACATATACACACACATATATTTAATTTGAATACATATATACAGCACATATACACACACATACATATAAATTCAACTGTCTTCATTTTTTAATCTGAAGTATTACTGTATTACATTAGATGTAATACCTTACCGACCGATTTCATATTGCTCAACAGTTGTCCCTCTTATAAATAGAGGAAAAGGCGGGTTGTCAACAGAACAAGGAAGGTTTAAAAAGTCCAAGTACACGTTAAATTATTAAATAAATTTGGTGCCCCTGTTTCGCGGAAATCCAATTCCCGCGGTCGGTCTTGGAACCTATAACCTATACCCGCCGCGGTAAAAGAGACTTCACTGTATTTCCTTATAAAAGCGAGTAATTAACTGAACAAGACGAGTACAGTGGGGGATCAAAATAACCCTCCAATAAAGTGTAAGAGCTCACGTAATCCCACGAAGCAGCAGGAGGGAGGGAGAATATTAATGAAAGTGAATCGGAAATTCTTTACGGCTTCCCGATTTCCCATTGCGTCGAAGCAAATGATGTTCTTCCCTCTAACCATCAGCTGGGTTACGAAGTAGAGGTTAAACACAAATATCATCTGTTTTGGACAGGTCCGAAGGTGACAAGCTGAGGTGACTTAATAGTAACTCCCCGAGGGTGCTCCCCGAGTAACCTAATAGTAACTCCCCTAATAATAACTCCTAACCTAACCTAGCCTAACCTACTAGTAACTCCCCGGGGGTGCCAGTCCCAACAAACACATGGTAGACAAACTTATGTAATATACCTAAGCCTATTGCCTATCTTATGACCCCTGAGGGGGATCGTGATAGAAATTTAAATAAAACATAAGATTTAACACAGTCCTGGTGAACATCATGAAGCTTTATTTGCCAGCCATGACCTATAAAATGCCCAGTCTAACCTTTCGCCGCCTGCATGCATGTTTTTCGCCGTCCCAGTAATTAAAACGCTTATGCAGCGAAAAACATGCTTGCTCCAGCGAAAAAGTTAGACTGGGTGTCATGTTGTCAATTCAACATGTGTTCCTTTCTTGAAAGTTATGTGGCGCTAATATTTGCTGCTCCAATTACATGGAAACGATTGTCCTTTAAAATATTTTGAATCCATTGAAGAACGAAATATATAATATTTATTAACAATTTCTTTCTTGCAGTAGAAATTTTGTGTCAAATAATGCGTTTTTTCCCTATTTTAGCAGTACTACAGTAGAAAATTAGGATCCTTTCGTCATGGCAACAAAGTTGGAGCCTCAAAAAACGTCAGATCAACTTAATGCCGCCTGGCACCAAAAACAGAAAGCATTGCACATATCCTACGTCAATTTGTGGCGGGACGTCATGAGCTGTCTTTTTCTTCCAAGAAGGAGACGCGATAGGCTGACCAAACCAGCACCATTTGCTTGTATTCATTGCAAATTGCAGACACATGAGACCCTTCTGCGGATACGTACCTGCTCAACCATGAGCATGCTCGGCTAAAAATGCTTCTGTAATTTTGTTAGAGGATGGTGACGAACGGTGCCCTGACCACTAGCTGGCTCCACTGATTCTACTTGCTTCCATAAACATTCTACGCGCTAAATAAGTCATCGATGGATGCAGCGGCCTTCCAAATATTTGGCAAATCAGAAATAAGTTCTATTAGAAAGAATTAAAAATGAATTCGCATAGTTCACCCGAAATAAAATTTGAACAAAAACTGGATGCGCTCCTTAACGTTTCAGCTCCTTGACGCTTCAGAAGACCGGCTTTCTCGCACAAAGTTTCAGGGCCATCATTTAGCTTGCTATGCCTTCAATACCTGTCAGCTCATCAGCTCCTCAGACCTCTATTTAACATGTTGTACTCACGCACTCACCATCAATCTCGACTCGCTTTGATAAACATTCACGTGCGTGCCTTTGCTTGGGCTGAACTCGCCTACCGCCCTCATTCATTAATCTCTGCCTCGCCAGGACGCCAGTAACCTCCTCGGGGCATTCACTGGGTGCTTAGTGCCCACCTGTGCAGTGAGCTCAGTGCAACTCCCTCGTCTGGCCTGTTGTGCAGGTGGTGCATCGTTCTCTCACACCTAACTCTGCTGGTGGTACGATATGTTCTCGCACGATATTCTGCAAATAGTACATCATTCCTTTGCTCGTAATTTTATAAGCTGCATGATGTTACGATACGAGGCTGGGCCTTTCGGCCTCTCGTTACCGATAGAGGAATTTCAACCTCAAAAGTCGAAGAATGGAAAAGAAATTAAAGATGGAAATACACAGAAAAAGAATGGATGACAGAACAGATGGAAATTAGAAATAGCAGTGTTCGCATAGTTGCACCACGATTTTACCTTAATTTATCAGCATGGATAATTACGACAAAATTTAAAAGATTAAACATATTCATTTTTATTTACCGTAGAACACGCGAGTTAAAAGGTGACACTTGGCAACAAACACTCTGACACAAAAAGACACCCACAGTGAAAAATGTGCGCTTCGAATCATGATAAGCGCCCGCAACGGTTGCATATTTTACGCTGCACAAAATTTTCATGATGACTACCGAAAGAAGATCTACTCACAATAAACCAGAACGAGAAAATAATTAATAGCTGGGCTAGCGTACGCACGAAATAAAAATGGGGGAACAACATAAAACAATGAGCCCTTGACTCCCACAAGGCATCAAAAATGTGGAAAACTTTACGCTACGCCCAACGTGAAATTCTCAACATCACACTTGAAATGAATCAAAATCACTCCGTACAGCGCGCCATTTCACAACACTTTTCAATGTGCTTCTTGCTTCCAACTTGCACTTCTGTAATCACTCTATTGAATCCTAAATGCCACAAAATCACCCTAGCTCTTCTGTGATGCGTCGTTGATGTTAGGCGAACTCTGCTTCCACTTAGGGCTTGAGGAATATACGAATGTTCCGGCTGATCAGTCCTGACACTCGCCGATGCCCCAATGCCAGCGGCTGGCTGGTGCTGCTTCCTGTCTGCAACGCGTTCACCGCTCTTGAGTGCCGAAGGAGCTTGATCGTTGTAGCTTGCACAGGATTGATGTGTGTGACTGCAGCTTTCGTGATTGCGTGGTTCCAAGGGGATGACGATCGTCGCTGCGAAGCTGAGGTGCTTCGAGCGGATTTTTGCTGCAAGTTGGCACTTTGATGGCTGCTGTTTTTTCCGACTTTTTACTCGTGACTTCGATGTTGTTACCTCACTCAGATGTTGAACTATTGGTGCTCTTGCTCACTGCACCCCGGCAATGCCGGCGCACTCCGTTTGCGTACCCACGCTGTATTCACGCTGCGAAGCCCAGCGAAAAATCTCTCGTAGATCTCATCAGCGCACACTTGCACCGCTAAGAGTTTCTTGTTTTTGCAAATCTCGATGCTCAAGGTGTCATACTGAAATGTTGATATGCCGGGGTGTACCGGCGAACCTGCCGGCGCCCCCAGCCTCGCACTCCAAATTCGTGCACCTCTCCTGTTCTGTCACCGAGAGAAAAAATCCTCCCGATCCTTCCTGTGTACTGCTTTTATGTGTTCCACCTCGTTCCTTCTAGAACATTCTCGAATCTTCATGGTTATGAAGACATCATTCTAATCCTGATTGGTGGAATTCTCGCTTGTCGTGACGTCTCGAATTCTAATTTGTGCGTATCGTACGCCTCGTAGGCACCCCACGCTGCTCCAGGTCGATGAATGGCTAAGACGGAGCCCTCAACTTGGGTCACGCCCACTTNGCTTTTCTGTGCTTTACCTAAACCAGCCTAGAAACACATTGCATTATTATAAGATATGAGATATTTCACTACAATGATACTCCTACGCACATAATTTAGCTTGCAGATGGTACGACATTCCTCAACACACAATACAAATTATTAAGCATTCTTATGCACATTCTTTCTTATGCACACGTTCAGAGTTCCACAAATGTTTAAATTCAAGAAAACATTCCCTGACATGTTAGGGTGAGCTCTGCGTGACCCAACCCTGCCCCTCCTCCTACCTGCGCATTCCAATTGGCAAAAGCCCTCGTTGGCTTCGGTCGCCGCCGCTTCGGGCGGCCGCACAATGCAGTCGCCCACATCTAATCTACCTTGCCACAATCGAGCCCCTCCTCGACTAAATTAGATTCCTATATATTTTCAATACACACGTGCAGACACTCCTCAGATGTGCAATCGCGCATCTATTTTCTCCCACCTGTAAGGCATGACATCATCTACAAGGCAATCATATTTTGCTGTTTGATTCCATGTTCAAATTTAAAAACTGGCAGTACTGAGTAAAGAGGAATTTAAAATAAGCACACAAAAAGAGTACCTTTGATCATTGTAAAACACCACAACCTAACTCAGCTACCTGACAACTATAGGATTGCACAACTCTGTTTATGAATTGCAAGTTATTTTGATTTACAAACTTACTCATGTTCGCGTCTGACGGATTAGAATAGACAAACTTTGAAAGGTATTGAGGCTTTTTTAAGATATATTTATCCCACACTTTCAGTTATTCAAGCAATCGGAGGGCAATCGAAGAGTAGTCGAAGAGCAGAGTAGTCGAAGAGCAGAATAGTCGAAGAGCAGAATAGTCGAAGAGCAGAGTAGTCGAAGAGCAGAGTAGTCGAAGAGCAGAGTAGTCGAAGAGCAGAGTAGTCGAAGAGCAGAGTATTCGAAGAGCAGAGTAGTCGAAGAGCAGAGTAGTCGAAGAGCAGAGTAGTCGAAGAGCAGAGTAGTCGAAGAGCAGTCTAAGTAATAGCAATGAATTTGGATATGTAAGAGTTTCATTTAAAGATTTACGTCTCGCAGAAATAAATCAAACTGACGAAAACTGCTATAGCCGTCATTGGCAACGGCAAGATTTTTGTAGTCAAAACATATTTCCTAGAGATTGCGAGATTATGTTTGCTCACACACGCTATCTCGTGACATAGCAGTTACGCTTCGCACCTGATGACGTCATAAGAGGTCAATATCATGTTACAAAAGAAGCATCTGTGCGACTGGACTCCTATAGAGATTCTCGGAACGCTGGTCTTGCTTTCATTTGCGTAAACGCAGGCTCCAAGGAAACCAATACAAGGACGGTACAATTGCTCTGGAAATTGATGATATCCATAGACATGAGAAAAATCCTACTGAGGAGAGAATTCTCCTAACGGCTTCCAAACAGAAAGATGTGAATCAAATTTATTTTATAAAAATTGGGTTTGCGCTACATCAATAAAATATGAACTTTGTAGCATAAAGTCAACACAAGAAGGGAAAATCACAGAACAAATGCCGTTTTCAGTGAGCGGTTACAGAGGAAAACAAAGAACAAAACTTATTATTATTACAAATCTTCACATGGCACACCAATTTTAAATGAAATTCGGAATGAAGAATGAGCAAGCAGAATGGAATTAAGAAAGGCAAACTGCAAGTGTCAGATTCAGGTATAAATTAGCAAAAACTCGGAAAAAGCGATTCAGAGTGAAAAATGAGCATCCTCCTCATGCATCGCAAGTGGCTCGCGCCAGCATTTATCAGCGCAATTCCAGGGAGGTGCGAGTTGAATTGCCGGCCTCGCACGCCGGCCTACACGCAGCTCCGATTCTCGCTGCTGTGTAGCAGGCCACTCTCCGAGTTGTTCGAGTGGTCACTTACACAAGTAGCAATACTCATGTGCTGGCAAGCGGATCAAAGTCAATGTTTTTTCTCACCAAGTATGAGCGACATTAAAATAGGGAGAAAGTATGGACATTGTTTGGTTCTTGTATGTTAAAATATTATTGTTTGACTACTTAAGTTGCCATGTAAGCCACGAGTTATCATTTTTCTCACTATATAACACCGTCCTAACATGGAGAAAGTCCAGTTGTCTCTACTCAATTCCACACATGTATGAGTTATGGTACACATTTTTTCTCACTAACTAATACCATCCAATCAGAGTTGCACTAGTGTTGTCTCTAACAAGTTATCAAGTTGTGATGTCAAGAATGTTGTCCTTACAGAAAAACAAGTTGTCTCTACTCAATAATTTCACACGTGTATAATTCAACCATTTTGAATCGCTACTCGTGCAGTTGATCCACGCACATGAAAAATCTTTTTTTTTCGGCTTCATGAATCATTCAAACTTAGAAATGCAAGATAATTCAATATAATATATCAGTTAAAGCAACGGAACAATGGCTTTGCAGCAGATATCATTAACCAGGTTCATTGACGCACTCGTATTCTTGTAGACCAAAGTATATTGGGGTTTGAAAACTTATGCATGCCCCCACTTTACATCCCTGAATAATACTGAAAATATTCAAATATCACGGGTGAAATGAAGTGCTTCATAACACACAAGGTAGGTGAATTATTAGGAATAATCATTTTGTCCCTTCTGCACATTTAGCCGTAATTGGGACAATGTAAAGTAGTTTGTGTAAAGTAGTTTGTGCAGTAATTGGCACAAACTGCACAATATTATCGTGCATTTCTCGCACCCATTCTCAACACTTATTGAAAATATCTGCAAACACATGCGTCTCAGTTGATTTAAACGTGTTAATATAACAAATGTTGAAACAATATGAAAACCATCTCCTCCAAAAAATAACAAACGAATAACCTAAATTTCTATGCTACTAAATCGCAAAGTTTTCAATTCGAAACCTCGGTTAACATCTCCTTGAACTCCACTGGAAGACTTTTCTGCAAACATACGAAGTAAATAACTGTTCATTTTTGAGGGTACGCACCCTGCATGATCAACTGAACGTACCATGTGGCAGGCAGGGTAACTGCATGCACGTACAGATGGACAAGGAGAACCAAACGAACACTAAACGCCCGCTGGTAGCCCCTGCCACCAATGAAAGCAATGAGATCTGGAACGACTGAGAGCAAGCAAGTGCCGGTGTCAGCATTTGATTAGCGAGCAGCAAGAATTCGATTTGATGGTTGGTTCAGTTTTTTTACACAAATCAAGACTCATTTCGGATTGACGCAAATGAGGATGCTACGACAACGGGCTTCGAAAATTGCTGAGAATCATAGGTGGGATTAAGTACAGTACTCATGCTTGTGTGTCAAAGAATAAAAATCGTAGGCTACCTCAGTTCACGTACTTATGTACGTTTATACTTTTGGCTGAATGAGATAAAGATTATAAGCTATTTAATACTTTGAATGTGGCAACTAAATATTAAGTTCAACACCAAACTCAAATTTAAAGTCAATTGTGGTAAGCTATTTTGAAAACACCTAACATGAACTGGATTGTGCCTTCATTTAGCTTTGATTAAGTATTTATGAAAATTGAGTTAGCGACTACTGGTCGGTCAGCAGCCTTATGAAAATTACCTCAGTGTACCACGTCGCAGCCAAAGTGTCAACGCTTCACCAACGGCAACGAAGCTGTTCCCAACATTGGAAGGAGGAAAGCCCGCCTAGTACGCAATTAAGTAAACACTGAATCTATGCACTTCATGTGTACCGTCACCGTACGCATAAAAACAGTAAGATTGAAAGAAATTCAAGAAATGAGATAAAAATGTAAGAAGAAAGCAGATCATACGTTAGAATATACGCTTTTTAGGTTTAAAAACTAAACTATTTCGACAAAAAAATTGCATACATAACCTTTAGCTCGGGAAGGACATATCTCCTTACCTAACCCCCTCCCTCCCCCCCTGCAGGGAACACAGCTAAGGAGATGAATATAATCCGATTACTTCGAGGAGACAACATAACATCTTCTTGAAAGACAGTGGGGGCGACACCGCTACATTAGCACCTAGAGCTATTCTGGACCCAATGTAACAGGATTAGAACTATATTCACAAGCCGAATACATTCAGAAGACGTTGTACAGCCCTTTGTTGCATGGCGGATATTAACTCAAATTAAACGGACAGCACCTTCAAAGCGCGTACAAGGATGGTAAATCGACACTATGGAGCTGTGCCCAAATTTGCCGGCTTCCTCAGTACACAGAACTTCTGGTCTTCGATGTTGCTGAGTTGCTCTAAATGCGACCGCATCACGCTAAGGATTTTCACACCCATTTCTCAAACAAGAAATTTATATTAAATCAACTCAGTAGAGCACATCAGGAAATTATTGAGAAATTGGGTCACCCAGATTACTGACACTCAACTGCGACACAGGTATATTGAAAAACGTAATTTCAATAACATTTTTCATCAATTTCAATTGCATTTTAATCGAGCAGTCCATAACACAGTCGCAGTCACTCTTACGTGTATTACGGTATGTCGCAATAGAGTCCCATTCTTAAATAAATATTAACTATTCAACAAGTTTTTGAAAACTATTGAATATGTTTTTGTTTCGCACGGGCCATTTTCACTGTTGAATCCTTTATACGATGCTCAAATGTGTTCACTGCATGCATCTTAGTTACCTCATACGCAGTGTCGTTCAGATAAATCTGTACAAATCAATAAACAAAGTTTCTCTAATTTCTTTAACAGTAAGTTACCCTGAAATGCATCAGTTATGTATGACTATCTATGACGCTGGCAATCAATATTTAGAGTTCGTTGCACAAACATTACGCAATGGAGCAGCGAAATGTTATCAGTGTGAACTTCGTCGCGTGGACATAGGCCCAGCCTTCGTGGCAAATCCCTCCCGTAACCTAGGCAGACAGTTTACGGTGCTTCTAAACGTTTCGATGAATCTGGCCAAAATTGCACAGCCACCCACACGTCAACAAAAGATCAAATTCGTAAAACTTGCTTTCTAGCCGGCCGAAACCAAAACCACGGACCAAAACGTCAAGGCCAATCCAACCGTACCATTATCGTCCTAGGGCTAAGAGGCTCCTCAGCATCGCGACATTCACAGAGCGATCACAGACCTTTAATTTAACCTCTTATGAACATGGTAGGAAGGATCTCCTAACCATCTTCTAATCGCAGTGCTCGCAGTGCTCGCAGTGGTACAGTGGTTAAGGGATCGGCCTTGCATGTTGGAGGCCCGGGTTCGTATCCCGGCACTGGCGCGGCGATTTTCCCCGTTGGGTATAAGGGAAAGCTCAAGCACAATACCCCACTCAACCCAGGTGTCGGAAATGGGTACCGGCTTCACGGGGGAACCGTCATGGTGTCCTATTTATCGTGTTAGTTATAAGACATTTGAAAAACCAATGCTTAAGATCATATGTATCAGGCTTGATTGGAAATAAAGCATCCTAAGATGCCGATGTTTGTTTGTTTTGTTTAATCCTAAGAAGTTTATTTGGAGAAGTACATGAAAGTTTTGAAATGATTGAAGACCAATAGATCAGACATCAAAATCTTTTTTGAGAAGATTTTTACAGATGATAGGACTTGTGATAGACGAAACGATCGCTGGATTGCCTCGTGAAGCATTGGGCGTTCAACCCACAATGTTCAGAAAGCAACCAACTGATGTCATGACCATCTGCGTGGTTTCAAGTGAGGGTGACGTCTTTAAACCACATTTTCACCGACAGCGAAAATATGAATGACGTATCCTACTACAACGTCTTGCAATCAGAAATCATTTCCTGTTTGAAACCCAAGGCTTCAAATAAGAAGTTTATGTTCTAACAGGACTCTGTTCTCACCCACACGGAGAGTAAAACCGTTGAACCACCCAGAAAGTCAGTGAACGAGCAATTTACCTATTGGTACACATTTGGCCCAATACGCGGGGAACGTGTTAAGCATAGATAGGGAAATCGTTCGAATTTATCAGAAAAACCCTCTACTTCTTTGCAGCTCCTGAACTGGTATTTTATTAATGCAGCAGTCTTCAAAAGACCAACGCGTTTTTATCGTGACAATATATCTACAATCACGAAGTCGAAAGCCCGCTCGAGATGAATTTGCCGAAATTCACTTGAGAGTGCATCCCCCTTAAAGCACACCATTCTGAAGACTTAAGACGCACATAAACCGATAAACTTTGCTCTGCGTTGAATATTGAAAAATACTCGGGGCGAAAAAGAACAGCTCTCGGAGAATGTTGAACTCGTCCCAGCGTTAATGCTGCAGCAGCGAAGCCTACCACTGCGCAAAATAGCACGAAAGCTTCGCATGCCATTCCTCTAGCGTATATGCAAACATTTTAAACTATCCGCACCGAATTGAGTGACAACTTTCTGAAGCCGATTTACAACAGCGCCTGAGATTCATACTGGGGTTTCTCAGAAAGTTGGGGTTCATTTCTCAACATTAAATTAGATTATAGTTTACGCTTGCTTACCAACAAATATGTTGCGAAGAGAGGAAGAATGAAGGAACCATTTAGTATGGAGTTAAAGAACGCGGAATCCATTAACATGATGTGTTCCTAGCAAAATCCCTGCGCAAGGCAAAGGAAGCTAAGAATGAAGTTTATGAAACAAGTTTGGGTAAATTTTAAGTAGAACTGACTAATCGATTTTCGAATTTTTCTTGCTTGTATCATAATAAAATTGAAATAAACAACTTTTATTCCATGCACTTTCCGGGGAAATGAGTATTTTACGAGTTATAGCGGTAGGTTACTTACCGTAATTCTAGCCTTTCAAGCTGGAAAAATCGTTTCGAAGAGAGACTCCGATAGAATCTTTGTTTGTACGGGCTCGAATGATCGTTACGTTACGGTACGTTACCATAGGTTACTTTAGGTTACTTTAGGTTACGTTAGGTTAGGTTACGTTAGGTTAGATTGGGTTAGGCTAGATCAGTTCAGTTTCGTTACGTTACGTTACTGCTATAACTCGTTAAATACTCATTTCCCCCGAAAATTGAATGGAATGAAAAAAATTTATTGCGATCTAATTACCATGATACAAGCAAAAAAAATTCGAAAATCGATAAGTCAGTTCTTAACAATTACCCAAGTTAAAAGTTGAAGAAGAAAATCAAAGGTTCAGAACACAGGACATCGGTGAACAAAAGAAAGACGGCTTATAACAAAACAAACAATCTAATCTATTTCAACAAAACGAAGGCCTACCTAATTAGGAGCTAGGAGCCACGCATTTACCCCTGTGAGGGCCAATCGTCATAGTAACAAAAAATGTATCCGAGGACGGAAAGTTTTTTAAACCAAATTTTGGCTATACTTTTAAATGGGACTTAAATAATGTATGCACGCACGTTTCTACTTCTCAGTCAAGAATTTTAAATCATTCTGTAATAAAATAATTGCGTGTGTATTATCATTGATTATAGCAAAATGTGTAGTGGTCCAGACCATCGATTTGCTTTACAATGAATTCAGGTCGAGTTAAAAGGAAGTAAGCAATAAAAATTACCAAACCAAGGAAATAAATCAATTGCAAGTTACAATTTCAAACTTTGTACAAGTTTCAAACACTTCCTCAACAGTTAGCCCATTTTTTTTTTAACATTTCACAATGGAGAAATTTTAGTCATGGATGTCTATGCGCACCTATCAACAGATTGTACACCGGTTGTGTGTTGAATTATGAATATGGAGACATATGTGCAAAATCCTACATTACTAGCAGAATGTTAATTTTCTCATCCATAACGTTAGCTTACATTTAGCCGTTTTAATTTCACTAATATAGAACACACGCCTAAGTAACTTCACGGCTCCTGCAAGCGTTACATCAACGTCTCTCCTGGAGAACTTCTTCCTGAGAGGAAAAGATTTCTTTTGAAGGTCTACTGGGGAGCTCAGTTTGATGACCAAAGTTTTTGAAAGTAGCTCAAATTTGTAAGAATTTTTTTAATCATCGTAGAATGAGAGAAGAATTTTAATAAGCGTAGAGCGTGGAAAACAAAAGCACCGCAGAGCCGCCGGCCGTTTTTTTGGCTTTCCAACTCTTGGCGGCGTGATGGAATCCCACCACGTCCTGGTCGCACCACGTCCTGGTCGCACCACGTCCTGGTCGCACCACGTCCTGGTCGCACCACGTCCTGGTCGCACCACGTCCTGGTCGCACCACGTCCTGGTCGCACCACGTCCTGGTCGCACCACGTCCTGGTCGAACCACGTCCTGGTCGCACCACGTCCTGGTCGCACCACGTCCTGGTCGCACCACGTCCTGGTCGCACAGCACTTTGGTTGTCCAGCACGAACAACGTTTGCTCACAACCAGAGGGCACCAGTGGCGTGCGAAGTGGAGCGTAACGCAGAACACGGGCTGAATTACTAACAACAGCATACGCAGAATATCTTCGAAGAAATTTCAGGCATCAGGAATTCACAACTAAATCAGAGCCTGGAACTTGAGCGCAATTCAGTGCGAGTGAGCAATTCGGACCCAGATAAAGCCATGTTCATTTCGGAGCAGAAATAGAGCACCGCAACCGAGCAGCTCTGTTTATATGCCACGCGCGTATCCACGATACTGATGATATTTTGGGCGCTCCCTAGCGTGTCATTACAGAGCAGCGGGAGCAGCGCTATCTGGTGCCGGGTCGCGAGAATCTAATCCAGCCGCGAGCTCAACAAGCTCCGCATGATCGGCATCGCTTCCAGTACCAATAATTCAGGTTCAAAAACGGACTGAGAAACCTCATAGTCGTTGATTATTCCACGAGAAAATAGCTTTACAAGCGCTATTTTTCAATAAATTATAAGATACTTTAGCATTTATTACTCGAACATCAAATTGAGAAAATTGAACAGAGAAGGAGGCATGGCATATTTTACACAAGAAACATTCAAACAGTGTTAAAGCTGCGCACTTCTCCATGACGATACCTCGAAGACTACTTCTGACGCGTGCGTTTTCTACAACCAGACTGAGCCTCTACTGATATCTTACTGCGCATAAATTTCATTTGGCTGACTTGATAGAATGTTCATGGAGGCAGCACGCTTCAAGGAGGCAGCACGCTTCAAGAAGGCAGCACGCTTCAAGGGGGCAG
>JACJUY010000335.1:86738-111276 GCA_014220935.1 Platorchestia sp. MABIK
CACGCTTCAAGGAGGCAGCACGCTTCAAGGAGGCAGCACGCTTCAAGGAGGCAGCACGCTTCTTTTCTAGATGCGAACATGTTTCCCTGCGAAGGGACCCACCGGTGGTCACTGAGGGGATTTTCATAATGCTGCGGACAGACTTTTACTGAAAAAAACAGTAAGTACTTAATAAAAGCTAAATAAAGGCACGATCCAGTTGATGTTTGCTATTTTTAAAACTGTATAACGCAATTGATTTTAAAGTTGAAGTGAATACTGAACTTCAATAAAACCCATCGCAGGAAACGTGTTAAATTGGATTGCAAGTTAGTTTAAGGCGCCGCATCCACAGCAAAGTTGTTCTTAAGAAGAGAAGGGTGAAGGCCCTATTTAGCAGGGTTGTGGAGTCGGAGTCGGGAGTCGGAGTCGCAAATTTACTCCTCCGACTCCGCAACTCTGCTACTTAGTGTGCAATGATGGGGAAAAATTTGAACAATCAGCGTTTTCACTCCCTACACAAAGAAATCGAAAGATTGGAAAAAGTAATGAAACAAGATAGGAGTTGAAGAAGACAATAGTAGGTGCTAAAAAATGAACAAATGTAAACCGGAAAAAACATTTCGTAACAAAACGAAAAACTATTCTATTTTACCAAAAACCTATCTAACTTCTAACTTTCAACTTGGGACCTCACATTTTCTCCTTGGTAGCGCTAATTCCCATAGATACAATAGTTTTATTCTCCTGAGGGGCCTCCGTTTCCATTAAATCGAGCAATAATCCCAGAGAAACTCAAATTTGAGCTCAAATGGCACGACATTGACGCAAAATGTTGGTGTCTCGCTTGACACAGCTCGCTTCGCTGCCAAAGGATAGCGTTAGATCTCAGTGAGACGAAAATAAGAGATGAGAATGGAGAATTTAATTGCGAAAACTCTTTAACAGGTTGGATGCATGATACGCTGGTTTCATTTACGAGAAAACAGAAATCAAGAATGGAAAATGAGGTATGGCTAGCCAGAATACTAAGCCCTCAGAAGGGTGCTGGAACAATTGTTCCTGATTCTATGAGAGATACGAGGAAACTTGTTCAGGGTGGGTTACAAGGACGCACATCATTACATTAACCCCCTGTGGGTATCTAAAGAAGCCTGCATATATATATCCTAACACGGCGTTAAGTATACAATATGGACTGACGGACATACCCCTTCAGGACACCCCCTTTGGGGACGTTAGAAAATTCTCCCATCGAAAACGAACCAAAAATTACTCATTTCCTCACTAAAGAGTGGAATGAATTTAATCGTCATAGGACCAAGATATTCACAACACTGCTGTCTCATTCACTTTCCGTGCGCGCAGCCTGCCCTCCCTTTGGTTTTAGTCTCATGGGCGTAGAACTCTGACCATGTTGCCGTGAGATCCGCGCTCTGCATTGTGTAACCGCCTCACTAAACAAGTTACTTCAATAGTGCCAGCGCTGCGACGCCTCCTGCTATTCCTACACCCGTAAGGACCACCGAAGCGCCTCTATGTTTCGCCGTATAGAATGTTCTGCTTTGCGTACCGTAAACATTCGTTGCAGTTCCGATGTTTGGATGCCTGACATGGGGTGGGAATGCAAGTGAAGGAAGATGTAGTCTCTAGTTAGAGGTAGGAAGCAAGGATATGTGCTTTATCGCACAAGCGCCAGACTCTGTAACATCGTTTATGCACCTAGAAGTTGGACTGTTGAAATGTCTCCAACTGTCATTGTGCACTTAAAAGCTTAAGTAAAAATATTGATCGTCATAATTAGAAAACAAATAGTGTCAAAAAGAGAGGGTGAATCCCTGAAAGTAATTAAGAAAGATTTGAAAATGTCGATTTGCAATGAGTTATTAAGAGGCTATGCATAAATTCTCTAACTAAAATTCTCATCGAGCTAAACGAAATAATCTCAATTAAAGGGACAAATCCAGTTGATCGGACAGACTGGAATTACAAATTGGTGATTGACAGCGTGCAAAGCCCTAGAGAGCTCTCCCCCTTAGATAAAATATTTCTTTCATGCGTGTTGCGACATGAAAAAAGTTATATCCTTAACGAGTTGAAATCTATTTATGTTAAACTAATTAATGAATTTCATACTCCGAGTTATTTGTGAAGCAAATGCAATACAGAATAGAATAGAATTTCTTGTAATCAAGACACGCGGAGACCATCACTGCATCCTTAATCTCAATGTTAATTTCTCCGCCATTAACATCGCGATAAGTTTTCTACTGAGCACCAATGATTCAGCTTAACTGAACATTGTCAAAGTACTTCATCTTGTATAAGATACTACATCGATTGTATCTCACTATATAGCAAATTGGATTTCGTCCTTCTAGTCATTTCACAATTTAGAAAAAGATCCGTGATCGAATAATGGGTTATGTATACGGCAAAGAAAAATGTTCAATTTTGAAATGAGATTTTCAATTGCAAGCAAAGTATTCTTATACTTTTCCGATTTATATTTCCCAAGATTCCACAGCAAATTATTCAAAATCCCAAGACCTGAAGTCATCAACACGCGCACAGAATTGGGCGCACTTGCCGCAGCAAGTGAATAGGACCTGAGGAAAGGAGTGTAAAATAGTTTGCAACTGTCAATCCGAATTATCAAACGTTGTTAATTAGCTATTTCACTGTTTACATTTTTTCTCATACCGACGTCAGCTTTTGTGAGGACCATATGTAGAACTAATGTGCACGCCATGTCAAAAATGACGGGATTCGATATTTTCCTTAAATAAATCTTCCAGATGGGGACGAGAAACAAATATCTCCGTCCTAATAGTACACGCAATTGAAATATTCTTGTACAGGGCAGGGTGCGGCAGAACCGATTGAGCAGTTTTGAGAGTTCACTGTTTAGTAGAGGTGAGGGGATGCAGACGCACGCGGTCTCCTTCAGTTGCACTGACATCCCCATCTCAGCAGCCAAGATGGTGTGGACGGGAGACCGGACATCGTAGCTTAGCCGTGCGGGCGTATTTTGAAAACAACCAATCTGTGATAGTTAGTTAGTTTCTCCGATCAGGAGAAACTAACTCTTCCAAATTCAAAGAGATTGTAAGTAAAAAAAATTTACCTACAGAATGCGTCTCACAAATATTAGTAAATAACAATTCAAATTAGCCAAGTAGTTAAAAAATTTAAGTTCTCAGTAAAATTTGAAATATTTCATCAGAAAACTTCAAAAATACTATATCGATCAACTTATCCCTATCTACAATACGGAAGAGAAGAAGGATGAGGAACCGATAAATCTTAAATCGACCATTTTACATCAATTAACCTAAATCAAACACACCAATTAGAGCGTTGAGAAACTTAGATCATCATGCCGAAGCAAATGATTCAGTGTAATATTAAAAGATACTAGGCTGCTTTGACATCTTTCAAATTTCTTTAGCTAATTCCTCGAATAGATCTTTGACTAATGCAGGTGATGAAAATCTCATTCAGTCATTATTTGCTCAAATATGCTACTACCCTCATCTAACTAATAATGAAGTGAATTCATGCTTTCTTACTATTCAAAAGCAAGATCTCACTTCAGTTTCCATTATATTCGACTTAAAATTTTGAACTTGATTCCTGTAGAAATCCATAAAAAAGAATCATTCAAACCGTATCTTGGGACTCTGTTTTTACATAGACGCTTATGAAATGTATGATGATAGCTGCTAAGAATGTTTTTATTTGTATGTTCAAGTTGACAGTCCATCTGATGAGATTTATAATTGATTTTAATCCCACTATAGAATAGGCTGCTCTCTATCAAATCTTGAAATATCATTGATATAAAATCGAATGAATCAATTAGTGTAGTGATAAAATATTCAGTAATTATATGACTTAGGAAAATGCTTCGCGTGAATGAACTAAAAGTCACTGAACTTTTTCAGGCAACAAGTCACAATATTCAGAACTGTCAATCGTAATAGTTCAAGATGATAACTTTTTTATGGCTACCCCGTCGAAGTAATCGAATTAGCATAAAATACTCGGAACCAAGTACCTCAATTGGCTACGTCCTCCTCATGGCACATCTCGACCAAGAGTTTTGTCCTCAACCGCAGCCCAATTTGGACCTGCCTTTAGAATGCCTTTAACTTTAGAAAACGGCGAATTTATCCACAAGGTGTGTTCTCGTACAGGGTACACTGCGCATAGAATCTGCAAATTAGGGAGGAAAAGAAAGAAAACACAAAAAAGAGGTGGCGAAGGAGACGTGAAAACTGGGAGAATTTAAAATGGGAAAGAAAGATAAAATCACGATCGCAATTGCCCCATAGGCTGATAGCATACAATAGGCAAACCTAACTAACTTCAACAAATTGCGTATCCTATATACCTTGAGGCGACAAGCCTAGCAAATCGATGGTTCGAGCACAATTTGGAAAACACGGGCGCTCATTAGCATCTACGGCACAGCCCATTTGGGATCCATTGAGTACGAGTTACGCACATTATTTTATTTCGTCCATGAGTGACTGACTCCGAGAGGTCAAAACGGAAAAACTACCGTGTCATAGCCATAAAAATCAAACGAAAATTCATACTTGAAATTTCCAGGTACTCTTCAATGTAACACAGAAAATCGATCAGAAAATGAAAACAGTTTTGCTCTGGCCCGAGAAAAAAAATACCTCAGCAAAAATGCCAATCAAATAAAATTACGAACTTAAACAGGAAAGGAAAATTGGCTTTCCTTTGCGCCTTATGGTAAGGGAATGTCTACACAGGGGTGTAATGAAGAAGTCTTAATTTCGTTGACATCTATGAGGAAATACAGTATATATAACTACATTTCCAAACCATACCTTTCATATGCAGGTTTGGGTTGCTTTTTATGTTTTTTTACGAAGGGGCAAATTACGCATGTTAGATTCAGACTGCCCAGAATACAGAATTTGAAAATCAACAGGAATGTAAAAATCAGCTTTCCTCGATTCAAAAGCACTGCATTTTATCGCAGATATTTGAGCCAACCTAATAAATTGCTCCCTGATGTACAACTTGCTAGACCGGCCCGACTGAGCTCTTTTTACTGGCAGAAAACGAGCCCATGGAATGTTTCTATCCTGGTTCCAATTAAACTTGTTTATTGGCCAATGGAAAGTTTTCTAAGGTTAGAAAAAGAGTTCCGCTCTTTCGAAAGTCGTTTGAACGTTGAACATTGCCCAAGTTGTATTTTTCGAAACTTTTGGTTTCAACACTGCGCGAAGTAGCTTGACTACTCTACAGTTTCTTCAAAGTGAATTCCTGCCTCAGTTCTTGCACCAAAAAAATATTTTATTATAGTAACAAGAGCTCAATCACAGGAACAAATGTATTTGCGGACGGTTCTAAAAGAACCATTTGTTGAACAAATGTTATTTGGAAGAAAAGGGTGTGACAGCGGCCTAAACTCGCAACTGACTATGGCGACTGCTTTGGAGATTCCGTTGACTGTAGATGGAGGTAATTAATTAAAGACTATTTTTTCTAAAGAAGTAGAAGAAATCCCATAACTTTTGCATCTTCCACCCTGCGCGCCTGATATTTGGCAATCACAACTGCGGGCGATCAGTGGAAGCATCACACGATAGGTACATTTCCCTCATAACCGCGGGCGATCAGTGAAAGCATCACAAGATAGGGCATTTCCCTCACAACCGCAGGCGATCAGTGAAAGCATCACACGATAGGTACATTTCCCTCACAACCGCGGGCGATCAGTGAAAGCATCACACGATAGGTACATTTCCCTCACAGCCGCGGCACTCCACCAAGTGGGGACGCTCTACACCATCGCGTAAAAATCTGGACAGTGTGAGCAAGCACGTAAATGTAAAGAAGTTCACGAAGGTGTTCAAAGAGAGGAAGGATGAAAGTACCATGCAGTGGGGAGTTGAGTTAAGAGAACGAGGAATCTAAGCACAAGATGTGTTGCTACACCAATTCTGAGCCAAGAAACAGCGAACTGAGAATGAAGTTTACGAAGCAAGATAAAAAAGGAAAAAGTAAAGAGTGCTGAAAACTGGATAGCAATGAACCAGAAAAAAAAAGTGCGTAGCAAATGAAAAACCCATTCAATTTTGACACAAAAGCTTACCTAAGTCGTACCTTTAGAACCTTCCATTGTACCCCCATGAGAGCGCTAATTCCCATAAATGCAACGGTTCTATCCCCCTGTGAGGTGGCGTTTGTACGATGCTTCATGTGCTCCTAGCATATCAGGCAAAAATCCGCTATTTTAGTACAGAGTCCGTGATATGAAAAATTGCTGCCCAAGTATTTCAACAGTTACTGCCAAGGAGGTTGGTTTCTACCTTGCTATAATTTTGTCATCAATCTCCTCATGCGCTACGCAAGACATCCGTTATGCCAAAAATCCGTACCTAAGAACTACCGCTCGGCGGCGCCGCGCCCGTTCTGCCGAAAGGCGGAGACGACCCAAAAAACAATGCCAAAATTCAACAACAACAAAATTCAACAACACGCGTGTGTAGGTTCCGTTTGAGGTGAAAGCACGTAACGAAAGACCAGATTATGTCAGGTTAGAGTTGATGGGGTTAGGTTCGGTGAGTTTGCTTGTGGTTAATTTCAAATGAGAAGAAAATAATGAATATAGGCCAGGTAAAGTCTTCCAGCGACACTGAAGATTATTATTGTTACTACATTCAAGGCCTAACCTCGTTTTCATCAAATCATGCGATAAACACGGAGAAACTCCTTGAAGTTCAAATTTAAGTGGCACCAGAATGTGAGAAAATAAGGGCGTCTGAGTGACCACAGCTCGTAACGCTGGCAAAAAAGGCCATAAACATCTATCGCATTGAGACAAGGTGGAAGAAAATAAAGAATTAAAAACAAGCACAATTGAGCGAGAGATTGATCACTCGGTACATTGGACTCCGCGAGCGACAGAAACCCACAACAGACTCTGCAACAAATCTAAGCCCACAACATCTAAACTGCAAATCTAAACCCACAACAGACTCTGCAACAAATCTAAACCCACATCTTAACTGCAAATCTAAACCCACAACAGACTCTGGCAACAAGGCTTGCCAATTTTGCGGCGGGTGACTTGGGTTGTTACGAAGTAAAGTTGGTTTCCCAAGGTATAGTGAAGAGGACGGACACTATCAGACTATTCCCCTGAGTGTTGAGCACACAACCCCATAGAGCGCTAAATCCCCGGAATCTATTGCAGGACAGTCCCCTCCAGCGCCCCCCTAAGCAGGACAGTCCCCTCCAGCGCCCCCCTAAAAGGGCTTACTTACTTAATTGACCAGAGCACAACACTTGACAAATTTTCTAACCCAAGGTAAACAGATACCAGCTTTCAAGTTTTCACTATAGTAGTGTTCATCAGGGCCTCTAACTGATCTGCACGCTCAGAGTAAATCTTCGTGGGATAAATTGCGTGTCGTCTGCTCTACGTACCAATCTGAGCTCATATACACTCAAATCATTAATAATTCATTAAATTAGTGATCATTAATAACTAAAGAATGTATAGTATAGTCTCACATCATTACACTGATCATAAACTTGCGCGATCCTCACTTTCAGTTCCCTCTCGCCTAAGAGAGAGTCAGTCAATCAGTCTGGCGCGTCTTCAATAATGACGGGAACTGAGCCCAGCAATTAGCGACAATTTCATTGCATTGTGCACGAAAACAAAGGCTTCAATCGGCGAAAAAGACTTCATCCATTGCCTCTCTCTCCCTGCTTAGCACACGACATCGTCTTTATCTTGGAGTTAATTGCTCCCGCACTTCCGGGTCACATGGCTCAAGGAAGCGTAGTCTCTCGGGTTATCTCTTCAAATTCAATTCCGGTACTCAAACATTTGTTACACTGAGTATGAAAAATATATATTTAGGATGTTCACAACAAGCTTGTATGTGAATGGGATGCTCCCAGCTCTGGGCTGCCTGTGGATAATGCATGCAATTCGTTTTTAATTCTTCTCGAGATTGTTCTCTCACAGCTGGGCTTGTTTCGTGGTTAATAAAATTATTTCCTGTCGCTCATTTCAGTTTCTCATTAAAATCTCTATTAAAATTTTAGTTATTCGAGGTATACAGTGTTAGGCGTATCTTTAGTTACACAAGAAAAACTAAAATTTAGGCTATGTTTGTACCAGGTATAAACCCTAGCATAACGAAATGTGTTCTTTACGATTAATCTTGGACTTTTTTGAGTTCATCACTAATATGAACAGAATTTTTTTATTTTTTCTGATTTTCTAACATTCACGATGACAAATCTTTCGTCACAAATATAAAATTAATCAATCAAGTGCCAATTAAGATTAAAAATTTTCTTGACCTTTCAGAGTCGTACGAGTAATAGATTAAAACCCTAAAAACTAACTTCATTATCAGGAAAGGTAAAAAATTAATGGATATTGATCGTGGAATAATCATGACTTTCAGAGATCGAAAGTTGTCAGTTAGAGATATCGCAGAAAAAACTAGAAGATCTCGGAAGACTGTTCATTCATATTTGAAAAATCCAAACGACTATTTGAACAACTTCCAGGTGGGCAACTCAAGATCCACTGCACGTAGAAAGTTGAGAAGGTTTTGAAACATGACATACGAGAAAGAAAAACATGGTAGCAAAATAGGACAGCAGTGAACCGAAAAAAAGAAAGTCCGTAACGTAAAAAAAAAAATCTATTTCAACAAAAAGAAGCCTTCAGCTCACGACCTCACATTTTCCCCCTAGGAGCGCTAATACCAGAAGATAAAATAATTGTGTTCCTTGAGAGGATCCCGTTTTGAGCAGCAATGAAATTCGTTGACAATGCAGAGACGCAGTCTCATGATTGTTATGCTCCCTGGTGTCGCAGCGAACATAAGCTTGCGAGACGGAAAAAATTAACTGCTGCTAATCCGGCGTCCGGAAACAAAACGAGAATTCTACAGCAAATAAATTGTACTGAAATTGAACGAACCCCACTTAATACAGAAGATAATTACATAGACGACAAATACTTTTCAGAACTAGTGGGCTTGCCTTAGCAACAATTGTCACAAAAATCATTGATGAAATAGACTTTTGATGACAGGATGAAAAGTTGTCCGGCCGTCAACCTCCACATCATAGAATTTCAATCGTCTGCCCACAGGCAGTAGGCCTCAGACGACTTTGACTCTTGATATCAAAGCCCGATTCATAGGTATCATTGTTTTACGTCAATTTGCCTCGTGAGGGAAAAATAAACCTAATTTAACTGCAGAATTAAGTTAAAAATATAAGGCGCAATATTTAAATGATGGGCTTCCAAATATTTGGAGGCGATTTCGAGAGGCCTATGTTTGTGTATTTTATATATATATTTTAAAGAGGTAAAATTATATTATAATTTTTAAAGAGATAAAATATTATGAAACATCACTGTATTTTAAAAAGGCAAAGTTGTTTCTGCAATTTGGAAAATTACGTATTGTAAGACAGTTTACGCCTCCCCAACCACAACAAAAGATTTCCAAAGAAAGGAAGGAGGAAGGCTCCATTCAGTACGGAAAAAAGAGTACACGAAATCTAAGCACAAGGTGTGTTCCTACCCAAGACTTCCTGCGCGTACAAACAGTTAGTTGAGAAACTTTATGAAAAAGAGATAAAAATTGAAGAAAAAAGTAACGGATGTAAAACTAGGACAGAAGTGAACCGAAAAAATTGTCCTTATCAAAAAGGAAACTATTCGATTCTAACACAAAAAGGCCTTCCTCATTCACAGCTTGGGACCTCACCTTTTCCTCGTAAGAGCGCTAAGACCTATTGATGCAATAGTTGCATTTTCCTGAAGAGCTGGAAGAAAACAATGTAAGTTATTAAGAGCATCCTTAAAATGAGCCGAGGGGTTTCCACGAGGAAAATAAGGAAGGCACCACCCAGTATGGAATTAAAGAAACAGGACATTTACGCATACGGTGCATTTACATGCTGAGCATAGAAATAACAAGATCGGAGAAAGTCTATAAAATAAGATAAAAGTTAAAGAAAAAGTAATAGGTGTTTGAAAAACAGAACAGTGAACCGAAAAAGATGTTGCGTAGCAAAACCAACAGAACGGCCAATACCTAACCCTAAGCTAGGACCTAACATGTCGCCCCTGGACGCTGATTCCTTTGGAAACAATGGTCGTATCCCCGTGAGGGACAGAAAGTGCACGTCGGTTTTCTCGCCAATGTATATTTTCTGTTTCTATAATACGGACTACAAAAATTGCAAAAGTGGTCTTGAAACTCCACACAATTGTTGTTCACACGTGTTTACACGTCTTGCTTAAACATTAAAACAATCATATTAATTTATCTCTTAAACTCATTTGCATATGCAGAGTACTTGCGAGAAACACGAACCCTCGGTTCCAGTAATAAAAACCTGTTAAATAATCATTCAATTTAAATTTTTTTTGTTTGATCCATGAAATTGATTTTTTTTTTAATACCAACGCAAATGTTTCAGCATCAAATAACTCTGATTATAGCTATTTAAAACGTCCAAAGCACTTTTTGTTACAAATAATCGTAAACGATAATAAAATTAGCTAAATTTATTCGGTACCATAAATAAGTTCAGAATACGAAGCAAGTTCTATGATTACTTCCTTATTAAAATGTTAAAGACTTCCCAATAACGCATCTTACAACCAAACAAAGAGTTTTTATCGCCAGTATTCATGCTTAAACCAGAAGTTGGAGGCTAGGAATCGAACTTTGCATTCGAAGAAAACTTTCCAGAAAGAACATTTCCCTCTAAAAACACAAATTTGAGCACTGTTACAAAACTCTAAAATAAAGGGACTGTTCAGAACCAAAATAAATTCAACAGCGAAGATTGGAAACTGCACGGACAAGAGCTAAGATTAATGCAGTCTCACCAATTATTCATTAAGATCTGACTGTCTCATGTACGTATTAGAAACCTTTCAGGGTTGACCCTTCTTCCATCGCATTGTCAAAGACGACCTGCATTTCCATCCGTATAAAATAATGATTCAACAAAAATTTACTAATGCAGACTTCCATCGACGAGTAGTCTATTTATTATGTTATAATTAATCAATTTATTCTAATGCCCAAACGTGGATATTGGAGTATTTGGCCCTATTGTTCTGTCAGGGAAAAATCATCTAAATTTAAAGCCAAAAAAACTATAAATCTAAGATCAGTTAGTGAGTTATAACCATCCAAACGGAAGATTTGGGTTTTTTGGGAAACACCTTGCTAAGCGTAATGACGTTCCAATAATTATGTCGATCTCTACATATTCAAATCATGCAGACCTCAACTATTCATTTACAGTTGCATTATCTTGAGCAAAAGTGACTAAATCTAGATTCGTAACGTTGAAACCAGTAACAAACAACGTACTCTTTTCGACAGGATATACAATTTTAACTAGTCAGTGTTGCATAACACTTGCTCAGAAAAGCCTGTTATGAGTTGGCTGAGTGTTTATGAATAAATTAAAGAGTTCACGTTCGAAAGAGAATTGCACTTGTTTATTCAAGCACTGGAAGTGGAGCTTTCAACCTGAGAAGCAATCATCGTCGAGAGCCCTGTGCCCGACACACATTTTTGCATAATGCAAGCGTTTGGGAGAAAGAGAAGGCCAGCGGCAGTAATGGAACTATTCTAATTTATGAAGCCATTAAAAAGATGAGGTATTATTTTTGTTGCTCTTTGGCGTGCGAAGCCAGGCTCTGGTCCACGAGCTCCCTCTGAAGCACTTAAGGGCTGCTCAATATTACCCAGTGGAGTGCACTTGCACATCCAGCCGCCACTCTCTCTACAGCTACAAAATTCGATCAGAAAGCCTCTCTGTATTACGAGAACGAGTTCTGCGTCCCGTGCGCTGACGCTGAACTACAAGAACTAAGGAGTTTTTGGTGCACCGCCCCAAAGCGACCGTGGTTGGCAATACTTCAATAAAATTTGCATTATATCTTCCTTATCTTAAAACGCCGAGCAGGATGCAGTTATCAAACCTGCAGCGAGGCTATGCTTCCCAAGCTGACTTGTGTTGCAGGTCATCTGAGCGCACCACACCAGTATGCTCAGCGCATCACTGAACTTAGCGCACCCCCACCAGGATGCTCAGTGTATCTCGGACCTTGGCACACCACACAAGTATGCTCAGCGTATCACTGACCTTGGCACACCACACAAGTATGCTCAGTGTATCTCGGACCTTGGCGCACCACACCAGTATGCTCAAAGTATCACTGAACTTGGCGCACCACACCAGGATGCTCAGAGTATCACTGACCTTGGCGCACCACACGCCTGCACTACAGTGGGCAAGCATGTGCACGACGCAGGAAATGAACTTGAACTAGAGGATGCAGTGTTTAGGCCAGTTGCGGACGTCGGCTCTGTGAACAGACATGGTACAATAACAATTGAACAGACCTTGTCTATCTGTTTAGCCTCCATATGAACCGAATCTAGCAGGTTCAGTGTCCCACAGAGCTGGGCTAACAACACCGTATTCTCTTTTTCTTTATGCCATCATGTATATGAATGATATCCAAAATATTGACATGAATGCACATCGCGCGCAATACCTTAAGTGGTCTCATCGAAAACCGATGCCAGGATCCTACCCCAACCTCCAGCTCGCCCATCGCGTCTCGACCAATAGCGAGGGTGCAAAAAATATGACACCAAGTTAAAGTCATATTGTCTTCCGAGTATCCATTTTCCATCAAATGGAGCCTCGAAGCAAAGTAATCCATCAATAAATGTTCAAAAGCATCAAAGTTTGGTCGTAACCCCATTTGGTGCCAGCAGAGCAGAAAACGTCGGTCTTTGTGAGTTGCATAACTGCCTGCAGCACAAACTTGGAGACACGATCAATCTTATGATCGAACAATGGGTAGATCGATCAGCTAGCTCAATTTGAAATTACTTTCATAAACTGAGGCAAAAGACGACTATCATAACAGTACATCGCCGCATAAACTAAAGGCACGTGGACTACGACGCAGTTCGTACAAATTCAACACTCGCATACTCAAGTTCTAAGGAGAGCGGTTCGTTGACACAAATGGTCAGCGCTCACACTGAGTTTTTAATGAGGACCTTACGATAACTCATTATTAACCGTAGAAATGTGCCCTCACCCTACGGTTAAGGGCACATTTTTTCACGAGTCTCTCTAGCTTAATAACATTCGTCAAAAGCACTGACACCAATTTAGAACTTGATTCTCACAACTTCATGAATTGCGCCTCTATAGTTTTTATCGTAACAAATAGCCGTAAAAAGAAGCAAAATGGTAAAACAATCAACTAGATAACAAATAATGAAGTAAAAGAAAGTATTTTGTCTGGTTTGGATGAGTTTGAACTGTGATGTGATGTCACGATTAGAGCCTTAAAATATTTCATATCTCCTTACACAGAGACGCAGCCACACACCTAAGCACAGCCCCGAATGCCACTTACAGTTGTCCATGTTACATTTAACGACATCGTAATCGCTACCAATTTGTTATTTGAAAAATGATAATAACCTCCCGGATGTAACGTGAATCTAAAGGAACATTATTAATGAAAAAGAGGATTTTACAAACGCAAAAAATTCACACGATAAAATTGTTCTCTCGAGTACAAGAAATGCAGGCCTACATCCCGGTTGACTAAGGAATCACAAACTTGAATAGATCAATAGAGAGTTTCTTCGACTGCACTGCCTGGGTTTTCCGGCACCGAACTGCTCTGATCTGACAATAAAAGATTCCACGACAAGCTAAGGTGTGCATGGCCAGCCAGGCAGAACACAACGAACTTCCTCTGGCAAATAAACACGTAACTATGCGATCGGATTACTGATTACCCGCACGTAGTATGACAGGGACACGACGAACCATCGCGTTTTTCCTCTTGCAAGGAAAGTCGGCCATTTTAGTACAATTTAGTACAATTCAATTCAGTGCAATTTACGAGTAGTACGCTTTCCAGAACACGGCTCCCACGACCGGTGGAGGTTCAGTCAGAGCAAGAACTTCGAGCTTGCCAGCATAAGAACACAGCGCCAAACATCAAACCTCAAACTTCGCGTTCTTGTGCCACTAAGAAAGCGTAAGCAAACGCTAAAGAGAATAGACAATTCAGCAATAGCGCAACACTGAAACAGCTACAATAATATATGATCATCGAAACTAGCAAACATTGAACTAAAATCGCGGTAGAATGTTACAATCATTGCACAAGCAACAACACCATTACCTTTGAACCGATGAAAATATAAGTGTTGAGTAGCTGTTCGCAAGCATTTCGCAGAAAGAAGCAAACAATCTCCCGGACCAGCGCTATCACGAGAAGCTTTATATATCACTACTGCAGTGCTCGTGCTCCGGGACAAAGCAAGTCCCTGCTCTGCGTGATAAGGATTTTCGTACTCTGCTTATTTCCTACCACATTTTGTGATAGGAATGTGCTTAATTTTTACCACATGGAAACTTATGAGATCCTGGTGACTCTGCAGGTCCTGTCCCCACACCTTATAATGATGTACGTTGTAGTATAAATCTACATGCGAAATAATAACTCGACCTCTGCGATATCGGAGTAACTGTTCTTCACTTTTTCGAGTTAGAGATATCATCATTGATTTTACAGCCAATCTTCAGTCATGTGAGAAGCTGTTTCTTATAACAAGGTAAGAAGAAATTTCTGTTCTATTATAACAAGGCAGGAATTATTATCGAGACGCTCTTTCTAAGGTCAAACTCTCCACCCCAATCGGACCATAACTGATTATATATTATAAGATAGTTTCAGCTTCCCTTACAACAGCATAGATGCCCAAAGAGGGGAAGAATGAAGTCACTATTTAGTATGAAGTTAAGGGAACGCGGAATTTATGCACAAGGTGTGTTCCCGCACAGGATCCCCTGTGCATAGAGACAGTAAGCTGAGATGGAAGATTATGAAACAAGATAGAAGTTGGATGAAGTCAGAGGGGCTGAAAAACAGGTGAGCTGTGAACCGAAAAAGATAGTCGTTAATGCAACATAAATAATTTATTTCATCAAAAAGAAGGCAGACCTAACTCTTAACATTTTCCCCATGGTAGCGCTAATTCCCATAGCGTATAATGTTGCTCAAAGCGAAGTGTAATTTGAATGCTATAGAGTAGCGAGTGGAGCATGCTGAAGACGTCTAATCGCGAATATTTTATAGAGAATTCTTGCTTGATCTCAGCAACCAAACGTTAAACCAAATTCCATACCTTGCCTAGACAATATTCTCAACTGAGATGGAAGCAGCTTATCCAAAATTCGTTTGAATTCCTGACCAAGACAACCTGAGTTCCACACTGAGTTCTCAGTTTGGTAAGACACAAAATTCTCTAGATATGGTAGAAACATTTGTTTTCAAGCAGAAATCTCACCACAAGCATAGCTGTACTTTTTGAAACGTGTACAACACAAACATATAAAAAGTGGTGTACAACATTTTCATCGCAAGTGGTCAACATTTTATCTATGACCATGATACGAGGAAATGAAGCCACACAAATAAAAAAAGGTTTCTCACTTCTCATCCGATGTCATGAAGGCAAATTGCCACACATATTGAAGTTCATGACCAAACGAACTCCGAGGCACGGTCACAAAATTCCCGAGCATCAATACGAAATCAAATCCACTCCCTGAGTCAGCGCACCAACACACAGCTGCGAACAACGGACTCTTCCCCCTTCGTGCGTGTATGCTTGCTAATTTTAAGTTTACTTTATTCCGCTCAATATTTAAACAACCATTCAAACAACACGAATAACCCAATAGAGTGCAAATCATTTGTAAACACGTCTAACGATATTAGAAATTCCCGTTTGCTGACAAATTCAATTCAAAAAATGGCCTTCCATTTGATATTTGGTCAACACTCATGCAGCGGCCCCTCCGCTCTGCATGCTGCCTTCACATTAAACGTGGGGGAGCGCGTACTTTTGTTGATTTTGTCCCTGCATCAGCAGGTCTTTTTCGAGCCTGTACAAATCAGGGGCTCAATGAGAGGTTTAGCCTCCCTGAGTTAGACATCCTTGTACGCCAGCTTTGATCAGAAACGACAGGATAATTAGCGCAATTCAAAAAGTGCCAGGGAACTGCATGAAAATACATAGACATGAATAACATGTACTTTTGAACAAACAGAACAACAAGTTATGATCACGGATGAATGAACGAAAAATAAGATTAGATGTTAGTTTAAGTGACCCTAACCGCAACAAAGGCGTTTAAAGAGAGGAAGGAGGAAGGCATGATTTAATTTGTAGTTAAGGGGACCGACTCCATTTATATTTAAAAATTATCGATTTTTTGTTCTTTGACTCATCTTATATAGAATTTTCTTCTGAATCTATCGATGGATTTGGCTTGCTTGTACATATATCGGTTCATATCCTATCTCCTAGATAGGAGATGAAAGAGCTCACTTGCGCGACCGCAACGCAGGCCAACTGCAGGAAAACCCCCCCTACTGCGACTCAGTTTTGAGAGTTCACACACAGGAATTGGCAGGACAGTTTATCTGTGGCCTTGCTTGAAATTCTTCCGTACTCAAACGAAACATTCTAACACTCAGTGAGTGAATTATGACGATGTAACCGTGTTTTTTTTTTACTGCGATTGCTATGAGTCATCAGCTAATTAGGCTCTCGTGAAAACTCTACTAACCGTTGTTTGAAATGCTGCTCCTCCCACAGCTTCAGAGGTACACGAATGGCAAATGTATCAATCGGCAGGACTTGAAGAAAGCTATAAAACAATTGCAATCAATTTTTGATCTCTGATTTAGCTTTGAAAATTATATGAGACATAGAGGGAAAAAAAAATTCCAAAATTCAGCGAATTAATATTTAAAACCATTGCAGTGCTTCTTTAGACAATACAATTAGCTGTTTAAAAAAAATGTTGCCGGTTCTGTAGCTTCAAAATTGTAGAAGTAACATTTTCCGTAATACCCATTTATTTACTCTTCCGAAAAAAATCCATTTTCTTTGAGAAGTACAAAAAACACGAGTTAAAAAAGAATCGTTGCATCATTTCATACCTATGGTAAAAATTTCGCAATAATCTGTAGGAAAATGACTGAATTTTGGGTAGACGGTCGCCTTAAAGGGAACGCGGAATCTGTGTACGAGGTGCAGGGAAACAATAAGTTGAGAAGATTTTGAAGCAAGATAAAAGTTGAAGGAGGTAGTAGCTGCTGAAAAACAGGAAAACAGTGAACCGAAAAAAAATGGTCTATAACAAAAAATGTTCTATTTCAAAGAAAGGAAGGCTTATTTAATTTTCAGCTCGGAACCTCACAAATTTCCCTTTGCAGCGCTAATTCCCATTGACACAATGGTTTTATAACCTCAGGAGTGAACTAAAATTAAAAAACGGGCACAAAAGCCTCCATATCGGAGGATAAATTCACCGAAACAAAAACATGAATTTCCCACAAGATAAGTGCTGCATAAGATATCAAATCTTCAATCAATTGGCAAACTTCACCAAAGACCAGGTGAAACATTACAAACCCACATACTCTTACCACGGATGCTTTGGCCCTTCAAGAAAAATTGTTAGGCTCCTTTTCAAGCAATGATAATGTGAAATTTACTAACATATAACCTTCTGAAATGAATCTCATATTTTAAAATTTGAGTTTACGAATTAAAGAAACGGTCGCACCATGATAACAATCAAAGCAATGTTTCGCCTTAAGAATCGATACAATGGTTGTTCACCAGATCCCAGTATTTCTTTTTCGCGATCCTTGAACTGCACGAATTATCCTGTGCTAAGTTCATGCGTCATCAGAGAGAGGAGGCAGCCCCGTCAGCTACTGAAGCAGATCTCCAAGACTCAAATAGCTTAGAGCGCATCTTGGCTTTATCCTCCCTCTAAGGAGCTTTGCAGTGGACAAAGCAGCTTCTGCTTCTTTCGTTGAAGTGCTAGTCGCAAGATAAGCTGTAGGACAGCATCCACTGCGCTCTGCAATGCGCGTCGCTCCGTTGGAGAAGGGAGATGCATGAAGTTCGTGCTTGGATTAGGCTAAAAAATGTTCAACGAGTAAGACGAGATCAACCCTGCATTGAACCTCCCTCCAATAACACCATAATCTAAGCTGGGAAGTTGGTGGCACATGTGAATCGAAAAATCAATGGATTATTGGCCATGGACTATTGCCAGGAGGTAAAAGGGTCAATAGCCAGCCTTAAACCCTTCACATACTGGCAATAATCCATAGCCAATACCATCTGTACTTCCATCTCAATATCAGCACAAAATTTTATTCAAATAAAATTGTGGGGCCTTGTAACTCTTGGGAAATCACATTTTTTGGTTACGAGAATTACTTTAATGGATATTAGCAATCAGTAAGTTGATGTCAGACGATTCGTCGAAAGTTTTACGCATATTTTTCCCCTTACTCGAATATGGTTTCCTGATAACTACCTCACTAATTAATAAAAATCGTAACTTAATCCTTAAAACATGATTTGAAAGCGGTTCTTTGTGTTCTCTCTCACTCAGCAAAGTATTTTCGGTAGTACCAAATTTTTCATTGAAAACGAGTTATTTTATTGGCAGCAAATGACTATGTGAGTGTAGTTCCGAATTTATTTCTGGGCCCATGATAAATTTATTCCTGAAAGTTTTTTCCATACAACACCCAAGAAACAAAGAGACAAAAAGTTAAAGCGAATTTGACACCCGAAGCCAATGAACAAGTTAGCGCTAGAATCAGTACAACAAACAAACAACAAACAACATCGGCATCTTAAGATGATTTATTTCCAATCAAGCCTGATACATATGATCTTAAGCATTGGTTTTTCAAATGTCTTATAACTAACACTATATATTTAGGACACCATGACGGTTCCCCCGTGAAGCCGGTACCCATTTCCGACACCTGGGTTGAGTGGGGTATTGTGCTTGAGCTCTCCCTTATACCCAATGGGGAAAATCGCCTCGCCAGTGCCGGGATACGAACCCGGGCCTCCAACATGCAAGGCCGATCCCTTACCACTGTACCACAGCGAGTAAGCATGGATCTCAACACCGGACACTGAATTGCCATTAATCTCAAGCTTCTGGTACTTGAATAGGAAGAAATACTGAAACATTTATATTTTCTTTTAAAAATCTCATTGAACGAAAATTTCAATTTGTTGATCAGAGAATAGTGATAAAACCTTTCAGCTAAATACATGAATCAGGCTCAAACTGTCTGTAAGTCCTGATGTAAGCTTTGCTCATCAGTCCCTTAGCGAGAAGCAATGGGCTAAAACTTAATGTTTGTAATAAGCAGAAAATTTCGGTCATGTTTCGTTCCATCACGGCCACGCCTTAATTATGCATGCATCTACGCAACGAACAGGAAAGTGTTATGACGCGCCTGTGTAATTACTTGGAAACTGAAGAGAACTTAAGTTATCCTTACATGAAGCAATAATAGCAACAAGCATTCAACATGTATGATAATATTTATACTTTGAATATTCAAGAAATTCCTCTCTCAAAGAACAAAGCGGAACTCAAGAACGCGTTATAACATCGTTCGGTCGTTGTTCGGACTGCCCTCATAATCTCAGCTCTGTTGCCACACTTCTCCAACATTACCCTCCTTCCTCTCGTCTCCGTATTCAGGGCTTCAACAAGTGCTATTGAAGATGTCTTCCAATTCCCTAACTCCATTTACCATTACTTGGGATTTATGGGAACTCCCTTTTAAGGTTACTGACTTTACCAGGCATAGTTTCTTGTACTTTAGAATGACTCGTATCTTGGGTTTCTTTGACCAAGCATCTGTAGCGCACGGCCGAACTACGATTGAAAGTCTGAACTTCGGTGCCTCAAGCAGTGCGAGTGGAGAGATGCTACTCAATATTTTTTGTCAATTTTCATTGCTATACCTCATAGCCTAGAGCTCTTCACTGCATCTTGATGGAAAACTTAATCTTTGTGAGACGATCCTCGTGATTTTTTGAAGTGTGAAGTTCCTACGACTTAATTATCCTTACCAATTATTACATGTGGGTACCTCTAATTCAGAGTCCAAGTGACTCGCCTCATCGACATATTCCACGAAAATGTCTACAGATTCTTCAACTTAAACCTAAGTTCTCTTGTTCTTGTTAATACCAGAAACTTTCTCACGTCCGAACGTGAACCTAAACTAATAGTAGAAAGTTTAATGAAATAATTTTTATGAACAACAATGTTTTAGAGACAGATCTCTACTGCATGGTTGTCACGATTGTATCAGTACCTGCTCGTTGGGAGAAGAGATATTAGTTATAATATTAACAACCACTAGAAAACATGATTTGACAAAATACGTCACTCAAATATGAATCAAATTCCCGTCATATGTTTGTTGAAATCGATACTACCTTATTTCTTGTTCATGTGCAGGTGGTGGCAGCGACTCAGTGGTTGATTCATGACATTAAAACGTTTAAATATTACAAGGAAAAGACTACACCAAATAATTCAACGATCAATGAAATCAAATTCACAGGAAAACTCAAACAATTGATAATTCAGATGTGAAAACGTATTAAAATGAGTCATTCACCTTCGCTTCCAACTCTGAAATCGAAAATAACACGTGGGACATGGAGATCACACTCGAAAATATAACGTTTCACAATTAATAAGAACATCGATAATAAAATTTTCAACTAAGTTGAACTGCAAGGGAGTACCCAAAACAAATCAAACTGACGTCGCAGGGTAGTGTAAGTTGTAAGTTGTACAGCTGATTTCTTCTGGTCGGGCGTTAGACGCCGTCCAGAAATTACGCCGAGCGTCGACGTGGGAGATATGTCCGTTTGGCCGGTGGGAATCTTTTGGTTACTGCTCTTTAGTGAGCTCATTACATATTTTACGATAGCTGGTTCTAGTACCAAGTTCCCGACCTATGAAATGAAACGATGGGAAAAACAAGCGTTTAAGTGGTTTCCCGTTTCAAATATTGCTGTAAGTATAACGATAACAAACCTCACCATGACCTCGAACTGACGAAAATATCTTCATAATTCACGAATTAGTCTTTAAAGGTCGACAACTGGCCACCGAACAAGTTGCGCCTCTGTCTGACGTTACTTAGAGCTAAGTTCAGGGTTTGTTAAGGAAGATTTAAATGAGAAAGGTGGCTGTGAAATTCGTACATCCTTGACACTCTCCTGGGCACTCACTCGGCCATAGGCAGCGGGATCCTTGTCTCCCACTTTCTTACTAACTCGGCTCTGCTCCATACTTCAACTTTTTATATCTTCAAATGATAAAAATATGGAAAGCGTTGTCCTAACGTTGTTAAGTGAAGAAAAACGACAAACGTTATCAGGTAAAAGAAATGCAGAAGTACTTTCAAAACATTTACTTTGAACGTTTCGAGACTTGGCTCATTCGTAACACGAAGTCTGCATACAAAATAATGGACAAGTCAGTACCCTCAAGATTGCAGAATCGTAGAATTTAAGCACGAAAAATAAACAAACAAATAAAAAACGATTATAAATAAGTATGGAATAATAATAATTTATCGCTTGACCATTTTCAGAGGGTAAGCACTCTGCATTTCGTTTAGAGAAGGTTTGAGCTTATGAATAAATAGTGACTCTAAAATACGTAGGTCTAAGTTGGCGATACGAGTATCTAATATTTTAAATTTGTTAATTGACATCTTAGCTCAAACTGTGACGTCTTAACTCAAAAACAAAATTCGTCACAAGCTTTCTACAATCTCATCAACAACCATATTTTGGATGCTGTGGAATTTTTCTCTCAGAGAACAAAGCTCAGACAAAGACGCCATCTCAAGCCCTTGTCCCAAACATGTAATATTTGATTCTGCCAGCGCTCTACCCCTCGTCACCTCAAAATTACTGTGACCGCTTCTCAAGGCATTTTCTAACCTCTCTTTACTCTATTTACCGTATTAGAAATGGGCATATTTCTAGGAGGACTGTGTGTCTAGTAATTTATTGGGGGCTAATTAATTCATATAAGCATATTTTTGAGTATCGCAGTATGATTCTAATGCTTTCTCATACGCCGATGAAACGCGGACGGGTCAGTACAGACAATTTACCCTTAGCTTGGCGTGCCCTCGCGCCCGCTGCCGTCAGCCAGTCAGTAGATNNTGTGAGAAATTCCTAAAGAATTACCATTTTTTAGAAATCTATCCACAGCTATATACGAAGAGAGAAATATGCCATGCCATCTCACGCTACCACGTATCAAAATGCAGTTAATGCTCTTTACCAAACTGAATATCGTCTTCAAAATTGAAAACGCAATTGTAAAATCAAACGGAATAAGCTTAAATGAGATTCAACTAATTGGAAGCAATTAATCGCCGTTTCAGAGTTTTCGAAATTTTTGCCTAGAAGAGCAAATGAAATCGAACGCCAGGCCTGGCGCGCACCCTGACCGCTGCTCTCGCGCGACGAGTTAGTTTGGACTCAACGGTTCAGAATGGTTTCAAAGTTGATGAACAATTATCGAGTTTTGTCACTTCAATATACAGAGGTGTTGAGGCGATTGGACAAAAACTCTACGTAGCCCACTGATTTCCAATTTCAAAATTACCAAAAAATTCAGCAACAATCTTCTATGATACCAGAGATTGGCAAACACGATTTTCAATAGAGTAACAACAGCTTAGATTAGTTATTAAACTAGTTCTACATACAGACGAAACTACAACAGAATAAGTCACAGACGTCAGGTGTGTATATGGCTGAAATCACAAACCTCGAGTCTATGAAGTTAGAAGCCCGAAGTTTACGTCGGCATATCTCTGAATACTGTATTCTTCTGACGATGTAAATAGTTCAGCTCCTTTCAGGTACACAGCTTCTATAGTAGGAACAACGCGCAACCCTTGAGCTTCGGCTCCTGCATTCTCAAAGGCGCTCAAACTTGGACAGCAGCAAGAAGCAAGACACGGGGCTGCCTCGCTGAGTTTGTGCAGCAGCGCGTCGGAGCAACATGGAGCTCGGATTAGTTCACGAGCTTTTGATACATCGACCCATGCTTCTAATCGGCCTTACGACTAATGCGACCAGTCTTCTGTTAATCAGGCGTGGGAGCGGAATGAGACCGGACACAGACACCACTTTAGGGCCGAGGCAGCTCTGGCCTCCTCAATGGAACAATGACTAACACCAGCTTAGGGTGACAGTCTATCATCGAACTTGTACGATTCTCTTTTTGATTCGCGCCCTCTAATCCTTCCGTCACTCTAAAATATAATTAGATTAGATTATTTGTTGTTTTAAGCCTCCCTAACCACTAAAAAATGAGCGTATCGAAGAGAGGAAAGAGGAAGGCACCATTTAGTATGGAGATAAGGGAATGCGGAATCTATACAGAAGTGTATGAAAACAATAAGTTGAGAAAGAAGTTCATGAAACAAGATAAAAGTTGAAGAAGAAAGTAGTAGGTGCAAAAAGGCCCACCTAACTCTCAGCTCGAGCCCTCTCTAAAATATGGACATGAGCATGAGGTCAAAGTTCATAAAAACTATCCAGAAAACTTATTGATCGAAAGAAAAAACGTACATTTTCCCCAGCACGTCACATGCTATACTGATATCAAGACTTGTCTTATCACATGTTCGGATTAAAATATTCGTTCGTTTGCGATGTTTATAGCTGAAGTATCTTCTTTGTTTCTAATCTGTCGTCGGAGTGTTCGTATGCATGGTGGCATCAAGTGTTCAGTGGGTCTGGAAAGGAAAAGTGTGATTATTTGAAACTCATTTTGTACTGACGATGTCAATGTTTAAACTACATAGTTACCATCCTGATCCAAGAGAAAGTTACCATCCTTATTTTACAACAGCATAAAGCCCCTGAAGCTTCGCAATAACTGATTGACCGAAGCTGAGCTTGTTGCCTACACAGTGATCAACATTTTCTTCAACAAGCCTTGTAAAATGAATACTCAAGTATCGCAGATGAAAAGTGATATTAATCAGCTCATCACTTCCAAAAATGCCGGAATTCACTCAGCAGCCAGCCAACATTTTTGTACAAAACTAACTGATTCGCTTCACTATGGTTCTAAAACACCGCAAGAGCTCTGGAATTACAACCCATCAAAAGATCTATGGAACCAGTGCCGGTAAAAGAAAAAAAATGTCAGGAAGAATGCCGACAAAAAAATCTAGGACACTTTATAATACAACCCGTACATCACTGTTGCCATAGCTGAACGACCTTAGCTTTTCAAAAGCACCCACCAGAAAATTCAGGCGTAGAGATGGAGGCTCGACAGGGATATCTGTATCGCGAGCGCATGTAGGTCATTTTTTACGGCGTCTGTATTGGATATTTTTTGAATCTGTAATGGTTCAAAGTGAGCTTTCAGAATATATTGGCCGGAAGCTGTATCGGACATCCTAGAAGAGAACGACGTGAACAATGACGTCGGAAAGTATTGGTAATTTTAGGAGCGTTGAACGCGACCCAAGTCCGTTCGAGCA